>JAOXYA010431657.1:0-17454 GCA_028565675.1 Sorex palustris
CACAGCAGCTCTCAAGGGACCTGCAAACATTCCCAGGGAGACTCACACACAGGGGCAGCTGCTCCATTCTAGGGCCTGAGAGTCCGTGCAGCTCTGGCCCTCCAGGACCAGGGAGCGCTTTCTTTGTAGTTTTATTTTTATGCACACATATGTGCAGATGTCTGATATATGTTTGGTGTATTGAGGGCAGGATAACCCAACCACTGCTGAAGGGACCCCTGGGTCACTCTCATGATATTCTGTAAAACACAGTTACAGTTCAGAGCTAGGGGCCCCAAAGAGGTGCCCCTGGGTTCGTGTCATGTGGGGATGAGCGATTCTGTCTGGCAATGTTTGATGGCCCCCAGTGTTTGAGGGCTCACTGGCAATGCTCAGAAACCAACTGTTGCAAGGGACCAAATCTATGAGGAGGCAAAGTGGTCTTTTGCATGCAGGAATCCCACTCTCTGGTCCTGCACAGCTGGTTCCCACAAAGCCATGAGAACAGGGCTGGGAGTGGCTATCAACATCACTGGGAGTGGCCTAAAAACAAAATCTCAAAATTTCCAAATATCATGAGTAAAAAAATCAAAAGGAAACAAGGTCACTTTCATCCACAACACATCACCTCACAACCCTTGACATATGCTCAAGCCTCCTGTACTTTGATTTCTTTTCATCTTTGTCTGAGGATCCTCCATGGTTTTCATTTGTAAAATTGAAATGGAAATGCTAAAATGCATAATGTTTGAAAACCAATATCCATTCTCATTAAATAGACCTAATGGATTGAGATGGTTATCACTACACAAAGCCTCTCACATTTATAAGAAGTGCTGATTCTGATTTCTCACCCAAAATTCACAGGTTAGACTGATTTATCAAAAAAAAAATTCTATTCAACAGATTTCATCTTGTCTTGCAGGCAACCACAAGAAGCCAGAGGCGATGGATAATTTCACCACAAGTGGGTTTATTCTCATGGGATTTTCTTCTAAACCTGAGCAAGAACTCTATTATGCTTCTTTGTTCTTGGTCTTGTACTTGTTGGCTTTGACAGGCAACATGCTCATCATCACCACAGCGTCCCTGGATGACAGTCTCAAGTCCCCCATGTATTTCTTCCTGAAGCATCTCTCCTTGCTGGATCTCTGCTACATTTCCATGACTGTGCCCAGATTCATTTACAACTCTTTTTATGCACAGTGGGAATATATTTTCTTCTGAGAATTCACAGTGCAGTGCTTTGCGTTAGTCATCTGTAAAATTGCTGAGATGCCCATACTCATGGTAATGTCCTATGACCGTTAAGTGGCCATCTGCCTGCCCCTGCACTATGACGTCATCATGGACGTCAGAACCTGTGTCCATGGAGTTGCTGGCATCTGGGTCAGTGGGGCCATCTCTGGTGTCATGCACGTGGCAGCTACTTTCTCCATCCACTTCTGTGGTCCCTGTGTCACTCACCAGTTCTTCTCTGATATCCCCCTGATCTTGAAACTTGCATGCTCCAGTGAGTATCTGGGTGAGATCAATGTCACGGCAATCGTAACTTTGATTTCATTTCTTTGTATCATCTTTCTTGGGTTCTCCTACGTGCACATATTCTCTTCCGTGCTGAGGATGCCTTCTGCGGAGGGCAGAGCCAAGGTCCATTCCACTTGCCTCCCCTACTTTACTGTAGTCATATTGTTCCTTTCTACTGGTACCTTCAAGTATTTCAAAATTAGAATAATAAATACTGATAAGTTAACAAGTAATAACTTATGCAGACAAGTATTATGGCCCCAAATGTGCATGCCCTCTATGAAAGAGCAAATTGTTTTATTTAATTAATTAATTATTTTTATTTGCTTTTTGGGTCACACCCGGTGATGCACAGGGGTCACTCCCGGCTCGGCACTCAGGAATTACCCCTGGTGTTGCTCAGGGGACCATATGGGATGCTGGGAATCGAACCTGGTCAACCGTGTGCAAGACAAATACCCTACCTGCTGTGCTATTGCTCCAGCCCCCAAAGAGAAAATTATTTAACAAGTTTTTTAAAACAGTCTATGTTAAGCCAAGTAAGCTTGTATGTAAATAACATTTTAATCACAGAATGCTGAACATTTTGAATTAGATTTATTTTAATTAGTAACTAGCCAAAAGTATTGATAAATCTGAAAATCGATTATTATTTGTGTAAAAATTTTAGAAGACTCTAAAAATATAATTAGTCTTTTTTTTTGTAATGAGATTATGAACAAGCTGGAGTGATAGCACAGCGGGTAGGGCATTGCCTTGTACCGGCTGAAACAGGTCAACCCAGGCTCGATTCCTCTGCCCCTCTTGGAGAGCCCAGCAGGCTACCAAGAGTATCTTGCCCGCAAGGCAAAATCTGGCAAGCTACCCGTGACATATTTTATATGCCAAACACAGTAACAAGTGTCACAATGGAGACATTATTGGGCCCACTAGAGCAAATCGATGAACAACAGGAGGACAGTGACAGTGATTATGAACATTATTTGGAATAGGTTACATTCTATATACCTTAGGATCTCAAAATATGGAACTATACAGCAGTTGAAGTAGGCGGAGAATAAGGGTCATTTGGGAACAAGACACAAAGTATTTCTCAAGGTGAGTGTATGAGTATGTTTATATCTGATTAATAGTTTTTTAAACCTGACTGTGAGACCCATATAAAGCTGTTTTGGCTTTGTGCTTTTAGCTCTTCAGAGTTAATCCTAAGAATAAGCCACGAATAATTGAATTAGAAGGTGAAGGTGAGTAAACTTATCTCTTCTCTAGTGTTTGAAGTTATAGAATGGGAAGAATATTCAAGTGGTTGAGAGGAAATGGCCCAGAAGAGGTCATCTTCAGCACACATCATACCTAAGCTCTTTGGAAAGCTGTTCTTTCTCAGAGTGATTTGGTGTGTGTGTGGGGGAAGGGTGGCAGGTGGGTAGGGGAGGGTATGACTGTATGTATCTGTATGTGATAGTCTCACATCATAGCATTGATAATTGTGTTGAGCAAAATATTTCTGCTATGGAAGGAATTTACAGTTTCATTTCAAGATTCCATTTTTCATTAAATAATCTGTAATTATAGTTTCATTCAAATGTTTCAAGTGAAGAAAATGTCTGGTTTTATTTTACACACTCAAAAACAAAACTGTGACTAATAGGCTCCTCATTCTCTTTATCGACACTATAAAATACAGTTTATCTTACCTTCTTGGAACCTAAAGAAACCATTAGAATACATTCAGGAACTTCTTCCCTCAACATATGGATAAGCTGCCACTGTCTGCAGTTAACAAGACAAGAATGTCTCAATACCTATAATTCAGTCCCTTTCAGCAAAATAAGGTGTGTGGAGAAAAGAACATTAAGTCTGTTTCAATTCTTTGGCCTCTTGAGGGTAAGTCTGAGGTCCCTTTGGCGAGGGAGGGTTCCTGGGTGCCCTGGGTATTTGCAGTTCCTTGTAAGTACCCTAGAGACCAAATTAGTGATTATATTCAGTTTCCTGGCAAGTTATTTCCTTGTTGAGTTGATATAATGATCACACCAAGCTATTTAAGGTTATTGTTGCATGATTATTGGATCATGTTATAGAAAACTATCATTTCTTGTGCGTGAAATTCTGAACACCCAGAAAGTTTCATTGAGCTGAATCTATTTGACTGACTGGAGAGTCATTTAGTTTATAATTTGATTCTATTACAATGTCTAATAGTAGAATCCCCTTTCTTTATAATGGGTTCTAGAAGTAGATATCAATCAACAAAGCAAACATTATAACTCAATATCTGATGACATTAAGTATCACTTGAAACTTTCTTTGAGTAAAAAATGAAACAGTAGCTATCAAAATAATATATGAATATGTACTCAATGAGTTCACTAATCAGAAACTTGAATATTAAAATTAACATTCTTTAGGATAAGTTTAGAACTAAAAAAGTAATAAGTAAAATAGCAAATAATTTCTATTGTTATGAGAATTATTTTATTCAAATTAAAATGGCTTCACATATTTATATCATTATCACAATCTGGTATTTATCCTAAATTATATTTTATACATGTCAGCTTTTTATAAGTATTACACAAAATAGACCAAAATAATTTATTAGTAATTTTTAATTTTAATTTTAATTAATTTTTTATTTTTTATCTTCTGACTTGTCAATAAATAAAAAAAAGTCAACAAAAAATCGAGACAAATTTTTCATAAAGGTTTTAAATCCACATATACTTTTGTGTTTCTGATCTTGGAGAGTAAATGTTTTTTAGTAAATAATAAAAGAGATCTATAACTGTCATAATATGAGACAAGGAGGAAAGAAGTTGTTTCAAAGAATCAGAAATTAGAAATGAAAGTTTAGGTACACGAGTTGTCAAGATCATGAAATAGAAATCACAGATTAAATAAGAGTAAATATAAAGTATTTAACACCTTTGAAAAATTGATTGTAGAAAACCTTATGTTGCTTTATCTATTATTAGAATTGTTGAAGTTTTAATTTTTAAAATATTAAATGTCCCAGATATTAGCACTGTAGCACTGTCCTCCCATTGTTCATAGATTTGCTCCAGCAGGCCCAGTAACATCTCCATTGTGAGACTTGTTACTGTGTTTGGCATATGGAATACGTCACGGGTAGCTTGCCAGGCTTTGCTGTGTGGGTGAGATACTCTCAGTAGCTTGCCGGGCTCTCTGAGAGGGGTGGAGGAATTGAACCCAGGTCAGCCGAGTGCAAGGCAAATGCCCTACTGGCTGTGCTACCGCTCCAGCCCAAGTGAATTTGTAATCAACTTAATAAGCCAAGCTTGGTTTAACTCACCTCAGTACTCAATTCCCTTAACTCGATTCAGGTCAGCCCAACTCAGCCCAAGTGGATGTAACTCAACTCAGTTCAGTTCCTCTGGATTGAGTTTTTTAAATGGAACCAAAGAGCTGAACTTAGCTCAGTTTCAACGCAGCATTTCCTGTGTCCAGAAACTCTGGTGACCGCTGTGGACAGGACATGACCCCCACCCTTTCAAAGACAATTGTCTGTTTTGGTCCTCTTCCTCAAAGTTGTATTGGGGGGTATTGTATACACATGTCACTACTGAAATCTCATTTACGTGCCTTTTTTTTAAATGTTGAAATTGGCGATTTTTAGAAATTTTGGTTATGAAACTCTCATTGGGCTCTAATTTCAAAGCATTTTCTGGAGGAAGCCCCACACTGTTATTAATTCACCCCCTGGAAGCCACTAATCCAACTCTTCAGTCTCTGTATATTTATTTACCTCTCCTGGCCGTATAAAAGGAAGGACTTGCCACATGTCCTGTGTGTCTGGCTTTTTTCACTCTGCATGCTTTCCAAGCTCATCCACGTTGTACCTTGTTACAACATTATTATTATTACATTGTTACATTATATTATTACAATTTCCCAGGTATTAAGCATTTTTTATTTAGGAGGGCAGAAGGTATTTTTTTTATTCAGTAGGATGACATGTTTTAATAATTGTATACACACACACACACACACACACATACACACATACACCACAGGAGATAAGCCTTTAGCTTGATAAAATCCCATTTGTTTATTTTACTTTTGTTTCCTTGTCATGAAGACAAATCCCTGAGTACATCACAGAAGTCATAGAGTTCTTTGCCTTTGTTTTCATAAATGCATTTCTTGATTCATACTTAATATCGAAGTCTAGTATGGTTTGAGCAATCTATATTTATATCCTTAGTGAGATGGTGGTTCAGCTTCATTCTTTTTTTTTTTTTGCTTTTTAGGTTACACCCTGAGATACACAGGGGTTACTCCTGTTTGCACTCAGAAATTACTCCTGGCGGTGCTTGGGGTCCATATGGAATGCTGGGAAATGAACCTGGGTCGGCTGCATGCAATGCAAACACCCTACCCACTGTACTATCGCTCCAACCCCCATCTTCATTCTTTAGCATGTGACTACCCTGTTTGTACATCGTCATCAGCTAAAGAGATGTTTCTTCTTCACTTATTACTCAGCTATTTTGTTGTATATGAACTGTCTATATTTCTGATGGCTTCTTTATCACTGTATCACTGTCATCCTGTTGTTCATCAATTGCCTCGAGCAGGCACCAGTAACATCTCCTTCATCCTAGCCCTGAGATTTTAGAAAGTGCCACATTCGGGGCTCTTTCAGGGTCAGGAAAATGAGACCCATCATTGTTACTGGTTTTTGGCATATTGAGTACGCCACGGGGAGTTTGCCAGACTCGGTCGTGTGGGCAGGATACTTTTGGTAGCCTGCCAGGTTCTCCAGAGTAAGAACTAGATGATAAGATGCTTCCGGGAGCTGGGTTTTTTTTATAAGCTCTTAATTTTAATCTGTTATTTTGAGTGTTTGCAGTGACTCCAAACCACATTGTTCTGACTGCAAACTATAACATGGTCTAACTCACAACTAAATACCTCTCATGTTTTATTTTTCTCAGAATTTCTTTTATGTACTGGAGAATCTGTTGTGTCACACATTGTTATATGCCTAGCAATATGCCATTGGAATTTTAATAGGGATTAACTGCATTGAGTCTATTTAGTAATTTGCATCTACTTTATTGAAGTAATTTTTGTTTCTAATGGATTTTAGTGATGCTTTAAGTGATGTTAATTTAATTTAGCACAATAAGAATAACATAAGAATAAGAATAACATAAGAATAATTTGTCCTCCCACCCCCTTTTCAGGAAAAATAGTAAGATAACTAGTTAGTACCCTGGAAATCGACCATTTTTAAGTGTACAGACAGAAGTTCCTTTCTGCTTGTCCCAGGCTGTTACTCACACATGCTGGTGTGCACAGGCATGGCCAAAATCTGCAGTGTTGGGAAAGCACTGCCTTCTTGGAGAAACAGTTTAGAACAAGAGATGGCCAAATAATGAAAACGGTATAACAAATTTGGGCAAGCAAGTCTTCAATTGTTCATTCAAACATTTGCTTTTCTTTTTATTTTATCTGGGGTGCAGGTAGGGACACGCCCAGCAGTGCTCAGGCCCTACTTCTGCCTGTTCTGCACTTGGGGGGTCACTCCTGGCACCACTCAGGCAACCATATAGGGTCCCTGGGATTTGGCCACATGCATGACAAATGGCTACCTGCTATACTATTGTTTTTCCTGCTACTCAATAATAAATTAAAAAAAAGAAAACTGCTGAAGGGATTATCTACATAACGTAGCAGGATGGAAATCTTCAAGTACATCAGAAAGTTTGATGTACACCAAGGATTACATCAACCTTCTTGATGTTTACTAACTGAAGAAATGGTTGAAACAAAATTAAATGACAAAGAATACTTGATGAAAAAAATCTAAGAATTCAACGAGAAATTAAGGTGCTAAAGAATATGGTGAAAGGACTCAACAGTGGCTAAATGAAAGAAGCAGAAAAGTAAATCGGTGACCTCAAAAACAAGGCACAAGACACCATCATAAAGAATAGGTTATAGACAATAATATGGGATCAGAGAGATAATAAAGTGACTTGAGCACTTCCCTTGCGTACAGTCAATCCGAGTTCAATCCTAGCACCCCATATGAACACAGAGCCAGGAGTCAGCCCTGAGCAGAGCTGAGTGTGGTCCACAAACAAATTCAAAACCTGTATCTCTCTAAATAGGTATATTTCTATATATTTTATTGTAGATAGTATATATATGCATACAATATATTTCTCGTAAGACAGGTTTTCCCTATAACCAGTTCTATACTTATTTGCAGTGTCCAGAGTCCTATGTTACACAGTATATTTTTGGGTTGTCTCATGCCAGGACAAATAGACATGAATCAAAAAAACAGGTATGCTTTACTTCTCTTAAAAATCATCCTAATAGCTGTTTTCATTGCTTTGTTTCTTAGGCTATAGATCAAAGGATTGAGTGTTGGGGGCACAATAGAATAAAAAATAGTGAGCACAATGTCAAGAGCTGATGGAATGTCAGAATGAGGTTTTAAGAACTCAAAGAAACCTGTACAAGCAAATAAAATGACAACAGCAAGGTGGGGAATGCATGTGGAAAAAGCCTTAGTTCTGCCCTCAGCAGATGGGATCCTCAGCACAGAAGAAAATATTTGCACATAGGAGCAACCAATAAAGGTGATACAGCCAAATGACAACAGAGCAATGAAGACTGTAACCCCAATCTCCCTGAGATAGTCATTAGAACAGGAGAGTCTCAGGAGCTGGGGAATATCACAGAAGAACTGGTGAATGATGCGGGGGCCACAAAACTGGATGGAGAAAGTAGCTGCCGTATGCATGACTCCAGAGAGGGTCCCGCTGATCCAGACACCAGTGATCCCATGGACACAGGTTCTGACATTCATGATGACGTCATAGTGCAGGGGAAGGCAGATGGCCACATAGCGGTCATAGGACATCAACGTGAGCATCGCCATCTCAGCAGAACTACAGGTAATCAAAGTAAAGCACTGCACTATGCATTCCCAGAGGGAAATAGTTCCACTTTGTAGGAAAGAGTTGTAAATAAATTTTGGCACAGTCACGGAAATGTAGCAGAGATCCAACAAGGAGAGATGCTTCAGGAAGAAGTACATGGGGGACTGGAGACTGTCATCCAGGGAAGTCGTGGTGATAATGAGCATGTTGCCAGTTAAAGCCAACACGTATAAGACCAAGAACAGAGAAGCATAAAAGAGTTCTTGTTCAGGTTCGGCAGAAAATCCCAAGAGAAGAAACCCACTCTTGTTGAAATTATCCATAGTCTTTGACTTCTTACTGTGCCTGACTGTAAGACAACATGGAATTTTTGAAGACAAATTGTTTTTTGTAACATCAGTCTACACCATGAAGTTTGGGTTAGAAGCCAGAATCAAAAGTTTTCCTTTAGAAAAGTGAGAGTTTTTGTATAGTGATAACCTTCAAAAACAATTTAGCCCCTTTGTCTATTAGGAATGGATATTGTTTACAATAAATTATGCATTTTAGCCTTGCTATTTCAATTTTACAAATGATAACAGTATAGGATCCTCAGACATAGGTTAAAAGGGAGCAAAATACAGAAGTGGGGACATAGCATACTAGATTATCAGGTCACATATTTAGATGAACATGACCTTGTTTCCTTTTTTATTTTTTTGACTTGTGATTTTTGAAATGACTAGGGTATGTTTGTTTGTTTTGTTTGTTTGTTTGTTTCCTTTGGGGCCACTCCCAGTGATGCTGGGGGCCACTCCCAGCTCTGTTCTTGGGGGTTGCTGAGAACCAGCTGTGCAAGTGCAGAGCTTGAGATTCCTGCTGGCAGAGCACTGAGATTCCTCCTGCATCTGATTCCTTGCACAAAGCAGTTTCTGAGCACTGTTAAGTAAGCCATGGAGAACTTTTGAGTACTGCCAGACTGAATCTGGCCACCCCCAGCCTGACATGATCCAAGAGTCACCATTTTTGGGCCCAGCTTTGAACTGCAACTGTGTTTTGCAATACACCTGAAAGGTGGACCAGGTTCCCCTGCAGCAATGTTTGGGTTCGTCCTGACCTCATTATACCAAATATGTAGATATACATATACATATACATATACATATACATATACATATACATATACATATACATATACATACATACATTATATATATCCACATATAGATATGTGCACATAGAAATAAAACCACCTCGAAACTACTGTGAGCTTCCCTTGCATATAGGAGATGCCAGTACGGTCTCTGGTATCACATGCCCCTACTCCCACAAGCACTGCTGGTCCCAAGGTCCCTGAGCACTCCTGGGAGCATTGATGCTTTCTGGCATTGGAGGGACAAGCAGCTCCTCATTCTCAGGCCTTAGAATGGAGCTGCTCGCCCTGTGTGTGAGAGTCACTGCGAGAGGCTGAGGCCCCTTGAGAACTGCTGGGAACCGCCCTCTCCACCACAGTGTTGTTCAGCTCAATACAACACTTAGAAATAAGCTTCTAAAGTCTCTGTTCACTATCATCAACCCTCCTATGTACACATGACTAGTATCACACAAAAGTTCATTTTAAGGGGCTTATAATTTTATCATTCATGAGGGCAAAAGTCGCTAATGCTTTTTCTTCTTACTCAATATTTTTGCTTGGAATGCCAGCTCGTTGGACTCGGTTAGAAACATAGGACCAAAGAGCAGAACCAGCCTCAGATGCTGGGAAAACTCTGAAAATGACTGAGAGAAAGGGAAGGAAGGAAGGGAGGGAGGGAGGAAGGAAGGAAGGAAGGAAGGAAGGAAGGAAGGAAGGAAGGAAGGAAGAAGGAAGGAAGGAAGATCACGGGCCCTCCAATAAACTTAGAGCAAACACCCAACAATCCAACTTGAGGTAGAGAATAGAAACTTTATGGTGATATGAGGACGGTATGTCCCACCCCAAATTAATGCTTTGGAGAGTTCAAGGGCCTCACGCAGACATGTTCTTCGGCCTGTGGAGAATACTTTAAACTTTGTGTTCAAACATGTGCCAGGAGGGACTGGAGACCAATCTGAAAGGGAGACAGTTCATGAAGAAGCAATAAAAAAAAAAATTGGACTCAGTTAAGTCTCATGATGCTCTCTTGAGAACATTTCCCACATCTCTCTCATTATGGGAAAATTCCTTTCTGTCCAAAACATTTCCTCCCCGCGGGGGAATCACGAGCTTAGATTGGGAAGACAAGAGGGACCATTATAATGAGTGGAGGGGGGAGTTTGCCATCTCCTCACCTCAAGCCTCTCAGTGTAAGTAAACTTCTGCTGGAAGAAGCAGAGTTTGGTTCATCAGTTCCGCCCTGGCTGGGGTCAGAGCTTTAGTTCCCACTGTCTGCCGCCCAGGGAGGAATTGGAATGTCCATGTGAAGACCTCAGAGCTCCCAATCAGGTGAGGCCAGCAGTCTAGGTGACCAACTGTGGGAAGGTCAGAAAGAAAGAAAGCCAAGAAGTCAGAGTAGTAGCACAGCGAAGAGAGCATTTGCCTTGCACACGGCCAACCCGGGTTCGATCCCCAGCATCCCTTAGGGTCCTCTGAGCACCGCGAGGAGTAACTCCTGAGTGCAAAGCCAGGAGGAACCCTTGAGCATCACTGGTGTGACCCAAAAAAGAAAAAACGTCAAGAACACTGACCCAATGTCGTGTGTGTGTGTGTGTGTGTGTGTGTGTGTGTGTGTGTGTGTGTGTAGAATCCCACCATCTAGGGGTCAGAACTAAATCAAGGAGGATATTGTTGAAACCCCATAGTGGAAGAGGTACATCTTAGTTGCAGAAGCTCCTGGCTCTGGGCTAAGAATAGGACATTCTGCACTCGGCCTGTCTCCACCGCCCGCTTTGCATCTGATTCATCCATGTTACAAACAGGTCTTCGCTTTTTGACTTGACCCAAGGCCTTCGATCCTCGGGGCCTTTTCACTGCCTGCCTTCTCGGTAGGAGACACATCCACATGTGAGCACGGTCCCCTTCTCTCTCTCAGCATCTCTATCCAATGGCGCCTTATTGCTGGGACTTCCCTAATCGCCGAGAAAGATGCACCATTCTCTTTCCTTTGTTTCTGCTTTTCATTTCTTCATACCACCAGTGACCAGCTGAATCACCACACCAGGTGATTATTAGCTGATTTTTTTTGCTTTTTTTGAGGGGAGGGGGGTCCCACCCGACGATGCACAGGGGTTACACCTAGCTTTGCACTCAGAAATTACTCCTAGCAGTGCTCAGCGGACCATATGGAAAGCTGGGATCAAACCCGGGTTGGCTGTGTGCAAGGCAAATGCCCTACCCACTGTGTTATTGCTCCAGCTCCAGCTGATGGTTTCTTTTCCCTCCTTTGATGGTGGGGACATTTGTTCCTTGGCACATCGCATTTATTGCCTTTTTAAGGACTAGAAGGTGGTCACTCAAACATGGCAGCCATTGCATTTCTATTTCACAAATACATGAAAGAATTCTTCCTCCCCCCACGCTGCCCCCCCCCAAAAATGCACAGAGTCAGGGTAGCTGGAACAAAACTTTCAAATAAGAGGGGACAAGGGGATCCACTAAAGGCACAACCCAATAAGATATATGATTTAAAGGAGTTTATTGAGTGTGAATTTATTTATTTACTTTTGCTTCTGGAGGGTCACACCCAGTGGTGCTCAGGGGTGACTCCCTGGCTCTGCTCTCAGGAATTACTCCTGGCAGTGCTCGAGGGACCCTATGGGATGCCAGGGATCGAATCCGGGTCAGTCCTGTGCCAGGCAAATGCCCTGTACTATCGCTCTGGTCCCAACACATTTATTTTTGATACATGTTACAGCTTTTCTATTGGTGAGCTATGCAGGCAATGTGAATTGAGTCAAATTCTCTCCCTCTTTCCTCAAAATCATACCCAGCCCATGGCAGCAGAAAATGATACCCACACTTCAGAATTTATTCTCCTGGGACTTTCTGAGGAGCCGAAACTCCAGCCTCTTGTCTTTGTGATCTTCCTGTCCATGTACCTGATCACGGTGCTGGGGAACCTGCTCATTGTCCTGGCCGTCCTCTCGGCCCCCCATCTCCACACGCCCATGTACTTCTTCCTCTGCAACCTGTCCCTGGTGGACATCTGCTTCACCTCCACCACGATCCCCAAGATGCTGGCCAATATCCAGACACGGAGCCGAATCATCTCCTATGCAGGCTGCCTCACGCAGATGTCTTGCTTCATCCTTTTCGCGGGGTTGGATGACTTCCTCTTGACCGTGATGGCCTATGACCGCTTCGTGGCCATCTGCCACCCACTGCACTACACGGTCATCATGAACCCCCGACTCTGCGGGCTACTGCTGCTGGGGTGCTGGGTCCTGGGCCTCGTGAATTCTCTGTCTGAAGTCTTGGTGACGCTGCATCTGTCCTTCTGCCCCGAGGTGGAGATCCCACACTTCTTCTGTGAACTCAACCAGGTGGTTCAGCTCGCCTCTTCTGACACGTTCCTTAACACCATGGTCATGTACTGTGCGTCGGTTGTGGTGGGGGGAGGACCCTTGCTGGGCATCCTTTACTCCTACTCGAAGATCACTTCCGCCATCCGCAGCATGGCATCGGCTCAGGGCAAGTACAAAGCCTTTTCCACCTGCGCCTCTCACCTCTCTGTGGTGTCTCTGTTCTACGGGACCCTCCTAGGAGTATACCTGGGCTCTGCTGTCACCCAGAGCTCACAGTCCACTGCCATCGCCTCGGTGATGTACACGGTGGTCACCCCCATGCTGAACCCCTTCATCTACAGCCTCAGGAACAAGGACATCAAGAGGGCCCTGAAAATAGTTTTTGTGAAGGGAACGGCCATAGGGCGAGGTGCTCTGCACTGAAGAATTTCCTGTGAGACAAGGCAAAATCTGTCACCAGATACTGAGGACTAGATAGATAGGACACTGGGGAGGGCTCTAACCTTGTATGCGGCCAACCCGGGTTTGATCTCCGGCATCCCACAGGGTTTCCCGAGTCCCTCCAGAAGTGATTCCCAGGCAAAGAACTAGCAGTAAGTCCTGAGCATGGCTGGGTGTGGCCCAAAATAACAAAACTGAATAAAGCTGACTTTAAATGTCAACAAAGCACATGCTAAGAATTGATTATTCTAGCGGTTGACACTTTGGTACATGTTCACCAGTTATCCCTTGCAGAATTCCAGATAAGTTATTTCCTATAGTCCCTTCCTTATGAAAAGCCTTGGGATGGTGGATAGCTTTTCTGCACTGGGTCTGTAGACTGTGATGAGTGTCTCTGTGGGCTTAGAAGCTCATCAGTGATACCGGGAATATGTATGGTCCCATCCGACGAGAAAATTACTACCATTCTTCCTGTGTGTTGCCTTCTGTGTACAAAAAAAGGCTGCGGTGAGAATTGCGCTGAGTTTGTGTACACAGGACTTCTCTATACAGGGCATCTGTATCCATCTAGAACACTGATTCCTATTAGCCAGGAGAGGGATCGGCAGTGCTTACTGAAACTGTCACCTCTTGCCCCTCAGAATATATCTTGGGGGTCAAGGGTTGACATATGACCCCCTTTTAAGAAGTGCTATCATGGGGTTGAAGCGATAGTTCAGCGGGAAGGGCATTTGTCTTGCACACAGCTAACCCGGGTTCCATCCCTAGCATCCCATAGGATCTTCCAAGCACCACCAGGAGTAATTCCTGAGTGCAGAGCTAGGAGGAACCCCTGAGCATCACAGGGAGATAGACAGAAGGAAAGAAAGGAAGGAAGGAAGGGAGGGAGGGAGGGAGGGAGGGAAAAAAGAAAGATGCTATGAACTCTGAACCTTATATCACCTGATTTTTTTCTTCTAACTTATTAGGATATACACGCAATTTTTATGTAGTGTGTAGTAACATGTCTAACTTAGGGGCCAAGTAGCACAGGGCTTAAGGCACTTGACTTCCGCTGTAGTTGACACACCTTGGGTGCTGGGGTGACCCCTCTGGGTGTGGCTCAGCAGCATCCCCCCCAAACATGTCATTTAAAGATTCACCAGGATTAGAGGCAGAGTGCATGCTCTACTGGAGTGTGACATGAGGCCATTTAAGTGTCTATTGCTTTCTGGGCTTGGTTGCAGAATTTTTGATGAACTCAGATCCATGAGCCTTATAATCCATATTTATTATGGAAGGGCTGGTGAGTGGATTTGGATTTGTTTGACAACAAAGTCAGCATATCTTAAATGTGTCAAAGAAATGCAGAAATGGTGTCTCAAAACATATATCACAAGTACACCGTTTTATTTTTGCCCAGGGGTGACTACACTTGGTAAAGAACAAAAAGAGAATAATGAAAAGTCATATGGAAAATGACTTTTCAGAAATCCCCTTCCTTCCCCACCCCCTTTCCTCCCCTCCCCTCCCCTCCCCTCCCATCCCCTCCCCGTCCCTTCCCATCTGCTTCCCTGCCTCTTCCCGTTCCCCTTTCCCCTTTCCCTTCCCCTGTTTAAACGCAGGTCTCCTGCATGCATCACATATGCTTGTCTCTTGGGAGGGGAGGGGAGGAGAGGGGAATTTCTGAACGTGGAGACATACACTGCTAGGGAAAAGCAATCACGTTGCACACCTGTGTGTTTGTCATATCTCAGCGGAAACATTTTCAACAAACTTCCAGAGCTCACGCAAATACAGAACTCTTTGACACTGATGCTCACATATAGAAAACAGAAAACTAAGTGAAAATCCAGGAGTCACTGAGGAGGGCAGGCACAAAAAGTTAGTGGGATGAGAAGTAAGAACTCACGGCGGCCTGACGGTCATTTTACTCTGAATAAGGGAAGGAAGGCTTTCGTTTTGTAACATAAGGCAGAAATGCCTCGTTCTGGTTGCCAAAAGGGCAGCAAAAGCCAGGACTCGAGGGCCCAAGTTTTGTTATGAAAAGAATCTGCTGTCCCACTATTGTGGAGGAGAGAAATTGTCCACAGATGCCACGAGGCCTTGACCCCACCACAAAGACAGAACTTTGAGGAATCAGAGGACTTAATCTAGATATGTGCTCATTCCCAGTCACAGAAAATGCGTTCACTCAAGAGAAAACAAGGGGCCTGGAGACCTAGGGACGTGGTGAGAAGGTGATTTGTGGAGTGAGAGGAGAAAACTTGGATTCTCTGATTGCTGAGCTCCCAGAGAAACAGACACTCATTTGGAAGAAATCTCTGTCCAGGGGAGTCCCCCCACGGGGCTGCCTGGGCTCCCTGAGGTGCCAAGAGGGAAATGAGTGTGGGGAGTGGAAGGAGAGCATTAAAGAGCTCAGCTGCGACTTCTCACTGTGAGTGCATGAGGCTGGAACAAAGTGTCTGGGTTGTTGGCAGGATTGTTCCTAATTTGGACTTGGACAAAGGGCATTTCCCTCCCTCCAGCTGACTGGTGGGAACAGAGCTGTTGTTGCCACCATCTCTCAAACAAAGAGGAATCCAGATGTTCCCAAGGAGACCTTCCAGTCAGGGAGCCATTACGGGTGAGGCCGACAGACACTCCAAATGATCCTTTGCGAGAGGGTCTGTGAGAGGCACAGTTCAGAATATTCAACTGTGGTCCTCTGCGTCTGTGTGTGTGTGTGTGTGTGTGTGTGTGTGTGTGTGTGTGTGTGTAAGAGAGAGACAGACAGACAGACAGAGACAGACAGACAGACAGAGACTTATAGACTGAAACCACTCTCCTCAGAGCAGTACTTACATTTCCTGAGGAGAACCATACACAATGTAGAGACTAAAACTAAATCAAAGTATAAAGGAGAATGTGCTCAACTCTGTGGGACCCAAAGGGGACTCATTCTGTGAGGACCAAGAGGCGCATCCTACATCTGAGGAAGCTCCTCACACCAGCACTTGGCGGGAAGAGAGAGGACTCTCGCCCTCAAGGTAGGCCCCTGCTCTAGCCGTCATTCTCCTTCTCATAGCAACACTGATTCACGTTCTTTCTTTTTAGCAAACAAAACAGCCAAGTTCCTCAGGGCCCTTTCATGCCTGCTCAGGCCTCAGGACACTCGGTTCACACACAAACATGTTCTCTCCCATCTCCTCCAGGCACTCTGTCTAGTGCCCCCATGTCAGTGGACTTCCCTGATGTCCATGGAAACAATACCATGTCCACTGTCTCCTTTTTCTCTATTTGCCTTTTCATCCTGTCACCCATTCCCAGGTGAACCATTCCGTAAGAATTTAATTTGCTGAGGTATCTTTCCCATTACTCAATTGTAGAAACATTTGTATTTCTGATTCTCATATTATTCCCTAGGTGATATTTCAAACATGGTACATATTTGATTGATGTTGAAAAAAAGACATGGAAACTTCTTGTGAAAATTTTATGGAGAACTGTTGTGCAGGACACAATTTGACTCTGGAATGCAACAGAGAAAGGGTAGGGAATTTCAACACTGACCGCAATTATCACAGACAATATTTCAGTTTTTTATCACAAATAATATTTCTTGACTTCGAATTATATATTATGGACTTCCAAATCTGTGAATGAAGCAGGTGAGGTGAAACTGAATCATGCATGTCCCCCTTTCTCAGCCTCTGGCAGCAAAAAACGACACTCACATGTCAGAGTTTCTCCTCCTGGGGCTTTCCCAGGAGCCAGAAGTCCAGCCCTTCATTTATGTGATCTTCCTGTCCATGTACCTGACCACGGTCTTAGGGAACCTGCTCATCATCCTGGCCACCAGCTCAGACCCCCGCCTCCACACGCCCATGTACTTCTTCCTCTGCAACCTGTCCCTGGTGGACATCTGCTTCACTTCCACCACCATCCCCAAGATGCTGGTGAACATCCAGACGGGGAGCCAAGCCATCTCCTACATGGGTTGCCTCATGCAGATGTCTTGCTTCATCCTTTTCGCGGGGTTGGACGACTTCCTCTTGACCGTGATGGCCTATGACCGCTTCGTGGCCATCTGCCACCCCCTGCACTACACGGTCATCATGAACCCCCGCCTCTGTGGGCTGCTGGTCCTGGGGTGTTGGGTCCTGGGTCT
>JAOXYA010431854.1:0-17452 GCA_028565675.1 Sorex palustris
CCTAGAATGTAGTTAAAATTTCAAATGAATTATTGTAGTGTTTAAAATTATTTCAGTTTGCATTTAAAAAAAGAAGGAAATGCAGGACCAAAAAGAGGATTCAGGGGTTCTGGCACTTGCTTTGTACACAGCTGACCCTGGTTTGATCCCCAGCACTGGTTATGGTCCCCTGAGCATTACCAGGAGTGGCCTCTGAACAGAGAACCAGGAGTCACCACGGAACATCGCTAGATGTAGCACCCCTACAAATTAAATGAAAAAAAAATCCAACAAGATTATCCTAATCTGTTATGATATTTGAATAAAAAGAAGAAATTATTGGATGCCCTAATGTCAGGATTCTATCTTTTTCTCACCTGTCAAACTATATAAGCTCAAGGTATGGCAAATTTTAATTAATATATCAAATACTGTCATAATGGAACATCACAAGAATTGTTTGTTATATGTATGAGGCTCTGGATTCAACCCTCAGACATATCTCCCTCAAAAATATATGGTTATTAACTACTCTCAAGTATTTTCTAAGTTTCATATTGCTTTTCTGTGATGGGCCAGAAGGAGCTTTGTAAATCATTATTTATCATAATTATTATTTTATTATTCTTCACTGTGCCTTGTCTTGGCAAAGAATTGTTTCAATTCTTTAACCAGAGAACTATTGGTTAAATATAAGAATCCTACAGTACAGTTAGAAATTGACCTGAACATAATGTCATTTGGGCCTACAACATGTGTACTTACTTTCAGAGGTTTCTGATTTCATTTGTTTTCATTATCCACTATTTTGAACACTCCCCACATGAATTCACTGGTTATTGAGGTGCCTGTTAGAATCTATGCTATCACTTCATTTATCTGTCTAATATTTATGAGATACCTGTGATCAGGTAATTTTTCCATTTCAATGTTTCTAGAAATTGCATTAGAAGGTCCTACTTTTTATTTCAGAAATAAGTAAAAAAAAATCATTCAATACAAATGAGTCAGTAAAAATGAATGGGAGAGAAAGCAGTCTAGGGGGCATTATGTTTGTTCAAAAGCAAATTTTTGACATACTAGGTGGATTGATAATGACTCTCCAGATCCAGGAACTAGTCAGACTCTGGAGTGCAGGTATAGGTCAATATAAGTACCAAAATGAAAATAAAGTCACAGCTGCCAAATGAGTTGTATGAAAATGTGAAAATGGTAACACAGAGCCCTGAGCTCCAACATTAAGTGTAACAGGGCTGTGTGCTTGTGCCATATCACTCAAATACCAAAATCTGCCCCTGGTTCCCACTACCTTCTGAAAAAGTGCAAGTTCCTCAGCCTATGTAGGGGCTGATGTGATCTGCCCCAGGCCTTTCCAAACTTGCACCCTTCCATTATTCAGCTCACATTCCTATCAAGAGATATCTGTAACAGTTTTTTGTTCACTCCAAGTTTTTGTTTCAATGGTTCTCTCAGTTGAGAGTACTATGAAGTCCATCTTTGCCACACACCTCCTTAAATTTTATCTCTGTGGTCCTCCAAGGTACAGGTCAAACTCCCCTGCCTTTTTTTGGTTTGGGGACACATCTTGAAGTACTCAGCATTTATTTCTGGCTTTGCGCTAAGGGTCACTACCTCCTGGTAGGGCTTGGGACCATCTGGGATGCTAGGAATCAAGCCTGGATCAGCCATATGGAAGGCAACAACCCCACCCGTTGTACTTTCTTTCCAGAACCTCAAAGTCCTTTTTTGACTCTTTCTGAGAATATTTCTTATTCCTCTAGACTTCACATTAATTTTTCTTATACTTACCACTTCTGTTCTTATCTAGTCAGTGGTATTTATATAGAATGGCTTATTTTCCTCTTGATGACCAGATGTATGTCCAATTAAACTGATTGTGCCCTATTGAACTTAGCATTCTGCCTCAGAAAAGAGCCAAAAAACACAAAGTATTTTACCCCAAATACTAACCATTGCAGTTCTCAAATGGGGGTAAAATTTTATTTTTCTGAAATGTAAGGCATAGATATATTTCAAAGATTCTTTTCTATTATTTATAGGATACTTAATCCTATGTTGTCACGTTTCCTTCTCAAAACTTGTGAACCTTTTCAAGGTCCATGGAGCATAAAATCTAGTTTTGCTGAGTCTAAACTCAGTACTTCCCTATTATCTTCTTTGTCTTGCTTGGCTCTTGACAGGATCTAAACATCTTAATGGCTTTTGAATATGTAATTACAATGAATAAGTTAGAGGGAGGTCATCTTATAGAACACAGACAATGTTCCATATCTATAGTTACTCAGTGTTCTCACAAGCATTTTTGCAGCATGTATTCAGCGCTGTGTAGCATTATTTCACTTAGAAATACTGGGAAATTCAAAAGGAAATCTATGGACATGTATAATCTAATCCCCATTTTCTAGAGATACATAAACACATGCAAGGGTATTTGGCTTAGAATTTGTTGTGACTCTATTTATGAGATATAATATTTCATAAGGAGAGGCAATTACCTACAACCTATTTTCTTATTTAAGAGGAAAACGTGCCTCCAGAGGATATAGAGAAAATTGCAAATCATGTACTTGGTACCCACCTACCAATAACATCACAAAATCTAACCCATGAACTTGACAAAATAAGGAAAATGACACAACTTCGTGAGGACTATAAGAGAGATGAGAACAGGCTAAAGAAAGCAGCAGATGAAGTTCCAAAGATTTTACAAAAGGCCAAAGAAGCTGAGTGAGTACCATATTCATAATCTCATCATGCTTTAAGAAGCCTTCTACTAGGTCATCTGAAAAATGCTTGCTGAAGGGGCTCTAATGTTCATATATTACTTTCTAGTGCTTTAGTGCCACCACTGAGGGCTAAGCTATCTTTAGAGGTGCTCAAAGAAGCTGGGAAATTTGGAAGCAGTGTGCAGGGATGATTATTTTCTGTTTTTCTTAGACTCTGAATGCTTTTCTGAGGTCTGTTACCTCTTCTTACAAATAAAATGTATAATATGTGACACATACTAGTTAGACGATAGTATCTTAAACAGGTAGTAGAGATATTGGTATCTTATTCCATTCTTGTTGACTTTTTTATTTCTTGTTCTCATTTTTTTAATTTTTAAAATTTAACTAAAAAACTTTTAAAATTGAATCACCATGATATATAGAGTTACAAAGTTGTTCAAGATTGAGTTTCAATCATATAAGTTTCCAACACCCATCCATCAGTAGTGAACATTTCCCACCACCAGTGTCACCAGTTTCCCTCCCACCCACCTCTTCCAATACTCTTCTGTAGCCTGCCTCTATCGATAATACTTTCTCTCTCTCTCTCTCTTTCTCTCTCTCTCTCTCTCTCTCTCTCTCTCTCTCTCTCTCTTCTTTAGGACACAATGAAAGGGTATCATACATCTCATTTCCCTCCTTTTAGCACTTGCTGATCTATTTTTGTAATTTCTAAATTCAATATAACTGGAAGTATTTGAAATTTGAAAATCTAAACTTTATAAAAGACTGTACTTAAAAGGTAAAATGATGGTGACTAAAGGAAGAAACAAATACTAGTGCCCCAGGAACAGTATACATGCCATGCAGATATAGATATATATATGTACATACATATCTGAAATACAAGAAAAAGTCTGTCACTGTCCTCCCATTGTTCATCGATTTGCTCAAGTGAGTCCAGTAACATCTCCATTGTGAGACTTATTGTTACTGTGTTTGGCATATATCATGGGTAGCTTGCCAGGCTTTGCTGTGCAGGCGAGATACTCTTGGTAGCTTGCCAGGCTCTCCAAGTGGGGCGGAGGAATCGAACCTGGCTTGACCGGGCCGGCCATGCACAAACCAAATGCCCTACTGCTGTACTATCAAGAAAAAGTCAGCTTGATATTTTTCGAATAGGGGGGGGTGTTGTGGATCAGTGCCAGAGTATAACTGAATGATCAGGATGTCATTCATATCTGTCAGCATTTTGAGATCCCAGCAGAGACCTGAACTTTCTTCACTGTCTTAGGTAAATGAAATGGTCTAGATGCAGGTGCTAAGCCAACTCCTTCCAGTTTTAAAATATCTGCAGTTGCCAGAGGTCAAGGCGAAGAATAAACAGGCAGAGTAGAGAGGAATTTTAAGAGAGTGAAAGCATGTCAGCATGATACCAAGATGATAGATACGTGTCACTGTGTATGGATCAAGCCCACAGAATGTACACCACCAAAAGTGAACCAGAATGTAAACTGTGGACTTTGGGGGATTATTCTGTCAATGTAGATTCATCAGCAGTAACAAATGGTCCACTCTGGTGAGAAATAATGGAGTAGTTTGTGCTTGTGTAGGAATGAGGTTCTCTCAATTTTCCTGTTAATCTAAACCTGCTTTTTCAAAAAAGAGAAACTGAGATTGATTAAAAAGAGAAATTGAGATTCATTAATTGTTACCCCACTAGGAAGGCAGAATGGTTTGAATGGAAACAAAAACATATGACAATTTAGCCATTTTTTGCCCTCAGCACAGGCATATTTAATTATGCCTCTACAAAGGTATCTGATATTTCACTCACTTGGTACATTGTCCCCAAGGTGTTTTTATGTCCACAGATCTAAGTGTCTGGTGAATGTTGACTGGAGGTCAACTCCTCTCTGTAAAATAGACTCTTTCACCTGGAATGCTAGTGATTTAACCTCATACTAGGACCCTGAACAACTGGAATGCCAGAGAAGCTTAAATAAACCTGAATAAACAGTGCCTGAAAATGCAGGGGCTTTAGCTCTCTCTTTTCTCACTGAGGAGTCTCTTGACTCTTCAACCTACACTTAAATAAGGATTGTGACAGTGTTTCAAAACTTCAGAAAATAGATAACTGTAACTGGCTGAAGGGATAGATAGATAGATAGATAGATAGATAGATAGATAGATAGATAGATAGATAGTATTACTAGGATTGGCCATTCTATGCCTCAGACCCACTCTCCAATTTGCTTACATTTTCTGGCACTTAAACATGCCTATTTCTCAAAATTGAGACTTCAACACTTCTTGCTTCAGAGTAATTTTTTTGGGTTGAGTCAAATGAGCCTTTAATGTCCACAAAAATATGTAAGTCTGGAAAAAAAATAATAAAATAAAATGGTTTAATAAAAAAAATAAATAAATAAATAAATAGTGTTTTATAAAAAAATAAATAAAGAAATATATATATACACAAAAAAATAAAAAAATAAATAAAATCTCCTAAAAATAAAAAAAAAAAAAACAGTCCTTCACAAGGGTCATGGTAACAGGGGTTCCTTAGTGGTAATGAATCATCTTCCCCTAAGTCACCCCCTGAAATATGGGAAATAAAATTTTGCTAGAAGTCTGAAAAAAATAAATAAAACAAAACAACAACAAAAATAACCCCCAAGACAATTTTTATAACATTTTTTCATAAGATGCTTAGTTACTTGAAGGAAACAAATATTTTGCCTACATTGATACCCAAGATTTTGGCACAAATATGCCAAAACTGTGCTTTAAGATGTAAATTACTGTTCAGGATGGGAACATCTGAAATATGGTAGTGGGAAGGTGTAATGGTGGTGGGATTGGTGTTGGAAAATTAAATGTAATAAATTATTGTGAACTACTTTATAAAATAAAAAAATTAAAACAAATTTTAAAAATTTGGTTTTTTCCTTTTAAAAATTAAATAAATTTTTTCCTTTTATTTCTTTTAAAAATTTTTCCCTTTTTAAAAATAAGTAAATTACAATCTATTTAAGTTCACATAACAGAATTAATAACTAAATTTAAATGAAGAAAATATGTTATGCCCAATCTGTATCTTCATTTGAATACATAAAAACTGATTTTGTTATAAATAGTATGTTCCCAGAATAAAATATGTTCTTTTTTGGATGGTGGTTAATCAAGAAAAAAAAACTATGCCCTATAATTCTTCCTCCATTGCTGTAGAATTTATAGTCATTATAAGCATTAGCCGTTATGACCACATGGACTTGATTACTCATGATTACATTTGCTGGATTAGAGTGAATTTCTATTTTCAAGTAAATTTATCAAAAAAGAAAACAAGATAAACAATTGAAAAGACTCATGGTTACCATTTCTACTATCTTAATAGAAAGTGAAAAAAGGTAAAAATTTGGCACACAATTATCTATAATTTGTTTATTTTGATAGCCTGAATGAATCCTAGGTATTGTGATCGAGGTCCAAAATGTATACTTAATAAGATTAATTGGCATAGGAACACTGTAATGATATTCTAAAAATTACAAAATGTAACTAAATTTCTATTTGCTGACCAATTCATTTAACTCTGATGAGAATAAAGTTTGATGTTTAGAAAAACATAAAAACCTCCAAAATTTTGTTTAATAATATTAAATTAAAATAAATGCTAGCAAGGGTCTGCTAATATCATCTCAGATTCAGTTTATGTAGTTGGTCTCTTCCATGGTATTGTGACTGCTTCTCTAAATGCCCCAAACACAATAGTTCAGATATTGCTTCATCAGCTACAGGCTATTTTACAAAAGCACTCTGAACCTGTTTTTATTACTCATATAATACATCAATCTGACCTTCCTCGATCCATGACTTGAGCACAGTTTTAAAAAAAGGTGGTGGGGGGGAAGGTATGTCCTGTTTGATTCCTCATCTAAACTTTTAAATTTACCCCAAGGAGAGTCATATACAGCAGCTGAATTGCATTTTCGGGAAGTTGCACAGATTCAGGGAAACTATTAATTCTCCTATTTGGATTAAAATTGACAAAGAATGGGTAGCAGGAAAACTCCTCATTCAAGGAAAAAGCTATGCTTTTGTTTCAACAGATGACAATCCCACTCAAAAACTGAGTGCCATTGCATCTCGTCAGGAGTCAAATTCATCTGCCTGATGTGACCCTCAGACCATCAGAGACCCACAACCCTCCAAATTTCAGCCCCAAACCATTGTCAAGCTGATTTCAGCTGAAAGTCACCAGGAAATCAGAGGAGGAGCCAGCGTCAGAAGACCTGCAGCAAACAAAGGCCTCTAGCTCCTTTAATATATGGTGATGTCACGTTAAGAACATTTCTTATACCCTTCTTTTACAGATTGTGGATTGGACAATGCCAGGACCTGGTATTTAACAATTCCTTTCTTTTACCCTCTCCTTGGACTTCACTGGTGGCTCAGCTCCCAAATGAGGAAAAGATGACTTTTAATAGGAACTCATTTTCATTTCTCTCTGGAATACCCATTTGGTTCAGAGCTCTCCACTGTCTCTTTTTCTCTGCCCCAAGGTATAGAATGTACCAAACTCCGAAGCTCAAAGCCTCTGATAATGTTTACAAAGTGTTCTTTCTCAAATAATAGCTATGTTGCGCATCTATGACTGCCAGTGAACCTAACTAGAGAATGGCTGCATTCCCCGGTGAAAGGACTTCTGACAGAACTTGTGGTGCTCCTGCTCCAGTGCTCCTTAAAGTTAATCAGACTTTTAAATGTTGCTTCCCTGGGACTCATTGCTGTGATCACTACTGCTGCTGTTGCAGGAACTACTCTTCAAACTTTGATTCGGACACATGATTTCTTCAAAATGTGACTAAATGACTCTCATCACTGGTGTCTTTTATCACCCCTGGACAGTGCAGGACATTTGAACACTCTACAACAAGCACTGCTCTGGGTTCAGGGGCTGACTGAAGATTTAGAATAAAAATGAGACTGTTTTGTGATTTAGAATAAAAATGAGACTGTTTTGTGATTGGAATTGTTCCTCTTTCTCTTTCAAATTTTCGAGTCCTTGTAAACAGAAAAGGAGGAGATGTAGGATAACATTGGTTTGTTCTTGCTCCTCTGCCACAGGAGCTTAGGTTTACTGAGTAATATACATTACAATGCTCCCAAAGCACCCCCATCTCCTCCGTATTCACCTTTAATTTCTCTGTGCTCTGCTTTTTCTTCCTGTTAATCACTCATTTCCCCTAAGCAGTACCTGTAAATTGCAAAGTCAAATTCCTCAGAAATCTCTGGATTTGTACTTGTAAGTGAAATACTGCTTTTCTCCTTCCCTCCTTCCCTTACATCCTCTTGCATAGTTTATGTCAGAGCAATGTCCTTTTTGTATATACACAGGAATGCTATACTAATTCTATGCTTTTGTAATTTTGAAGTTAGTTGACTTTGAATAATATTCACTTCTGATCATTTGTTTTCTCAACTTAAGCCTCAGCTGCCCTTACTTCCTAGCACTTCAAAACAGGGTCGGGAGGAGGAACTGGATGGACTCAGGGCAGACTGTGAGCTATCCTGGCATCGAAATGGGCCAGGCCAAGTACCATTATCCTTCACTATAAGGTAAGGGCACAGTCGTGGAAAAAGTTCGTCGTGTTACAAAGAATAACAGCTGGGTTAGGACCCTACTAGGGTAAGGAAAGACTTATCTGGCCTGAGCACTGTAGTCTGAGATCTACAGTGAGATGTCCCCAGGAGAGCCACCTTACAAGCTTAATGTATCTCTTACTATGTCTACGGGCTGCAGCAATATAGCACAGTGGGCAGGGCATTTGCCTTGCACACGGCCTACCCAGTAGACCCGGGTTTTATTCTTCCACCCCTCTGGGAGAGCCAGGCAAGCAACTGAGAATATCTCACCAGCACGGCAAAGCCTGGCAAGCTATCCATGACGTATTCGATATGCCAATCACAATAACAAGAAGTCTCACAATTACTCGAGCAAATTGATGAACAACGGAAAGACAGTGACAGTGACTATCTCTGAAGAAAATGACTAATATTAAGTAGAATTAAGATGAATGTTTAAATGGTGGTTGGATTAAGGAAAGGAGAAACATACTCCTAGACAATATTTGGCCTTTGAGCGGATCTACTGCTGCAGAAGATCTTCAGAAAAGCTTTCCTGGAAGGAAGGGCCTTTATGTATGTTGATCGTGCTGCCTCACCTGTGTGGTTGCTACCGCAAATGCTTGGAGATTGGGGACAGACCAAGGCAGCGAGATAGAGCACAAAGAGATTGGCACCAGGGACAGGAGGAGACAGGAATGAGGGGCAGTTTGAGACTGGAATGAGGAACTGAGTGAGACTGGAACAAGTGTGTGGGGAGAATGGAATAAACAGCAACTGATCACCAACCAGCCTGGCAGTTCTGTTCCCTCCTTCATGAGTCTGTTGGCGGCATCTGGTCAAGAGGCATAGCAGTGACATTCATGAGTCTCCAGAGATCAATTAGTGGTGGTGCTCATTTGTCCATGTGATGTTGGAGTTAGAACCCAAGTTCCTGCACATAAAATCATGTGCCTGACCATTGAGATAAAATTTTACCTTACAAAAGTCTATTTGTTGGGCTCTACTCTTAAAGAAACCTTAGAGTCTATCCTCACATCAATGTTTCTGCTTTTATTTTCATTTATTTATTTATTTAATTATTTCTGGGAACCATAACTAGTGGACCTCAGGAATCATTTCTGCTCATGGTTGGGTGACCATATGTGGTGCTAAGGGACCAGACAATGGTTGACCATGAGCAAGGCAACACCTTAAACCCTGTACTCTCTCTCTGGCCCAAAGTTTCTGTTTCAAAAGACCTACCATGCTGATGAGTCCTCTCTTCTCAAAACCATACTTTGTAAACTACGGATTACAAACATGTATTCAGTTTGGGTATCTCATAAAAGATGTTTTACATGCAAATGTTAACATGTGGGGCTAGAGTGATAAAATAGTGGGTTGGATGCTTACCTTGACTATGATCAATCCAGGGTCACTCCCCAGAAACTCATATCATGCTCAGCTCCACCAGGAGTGATCCCTGAGCTCAGATCCAGGAGTCAGCATTGAGAGCACCACTGGGTATGTCCTGGTCCCTATACTCCCAAAACAACAACAAAAGTCATTATATAATTTATCAGTGGTCTAGGAGAAACAGCAACCTGTTCAATGCTATACATTTCACTGTGGCACTGTGGCACTGTCCTCCCATTGTTCATCGATTTTCTCGAGCAGGCCCAGTAACATCTCCATTGTGAGACTTTGTTGTTACTGTATTTGGCATATCGAATACGTCACGGGTAGCTTGCCAGGCTCTGCCGTGTGGGCGAGATACTCTCGCTAGCTTGCCGGGCTCTTTGAGAGGGGCGGAGAAATCGAACTCAAGTTGGCCGTGTTGGCTGTGTGCAAGGCAAAGACCCTACCACTGTGCTATCGCTCCAGCCCTATACATTTCAAAGCAAATAAAAATAAAATTTATTATGTTAGCTCATTATTAATGAACTTTTAATTTAAAATATTTTATATGAAAGACTGCAAAATTTTAATTTGTATTTAAGGTAGGTTAATATATTTATGTATATATGTGTGCACATGCACACATGTGTTGTAAATATATTTACATGTATGTGTGCACATAATATTAAAATAATTAACCTGGGTTGTAAGTCAGGTATAGCAATATATAGAATCTGAAAGTTTTGAGCAAATATTTATTTCTTCATCTGCCTTTCATGCTTTCACTATCGTCTTCTTTTGGAAAAACTGAAAATGCTTGAAATGAAATTTTGATATTGTAGCCACACCCTGGGCACTATCACAAAGCACTCCAAAATCTGTACATCTGGGTTACTTCTGGCAGTTTTCAGGGAATCATGTGTTTCTGGGGGTCAAACCAAAGCATGTTTTTGTATTGTTGAGCTACCTTTCTAATCCAGAAATTTTGAATTATTTTTTTTTCTTTTTGAGTCACACCCAGCAGTGCACAGGGGTTATTCCTGGTGGTGCGCAGGGGACCATATGGGATGCTGGGAATCGAACCCGGGTTTGCTGCATAAAAGGCAAATGCCCTACCCACTGCTATTGCTCCAGCTCTGAAATTTTGAATGTTTTTAAGCTAGGTTCTAAAGAGATTAGCCAAGACACTTTTTATAACGCTGACAAAACTTCCACCTTCAAAAACATTATTTAAATAATTGATGACAGTTTTCATAAACTTTTATCTTTGCTGCTTATTTTCCTCATTTCTTCTTTAACAGGAACCCAAATCTTAAAATGTCTTCTATGCTCTTTGCTTTTACTTTGAAAACCAAAAGATCAGAGGCTAGAAAGATAATAAAGGGTTAAGCAGCATGCCTATTTGATCCCTTGCAGCACTTTGTCCATAAAGCATCACTGGGAGCAGTGTGGGTCCTCCCAAGCACTATCCACCACCTCTGTGGCCCCAGAAATCCAGGCAGAACCACATTTTTGTGTCTTCCTATTGAACCATTGCATCTGTTGGCTACAAATCATCAGGAATGGCCCCTGAGCTCTTTGAGTAATACTTGAGAGGCTTTCTCCCCACAAATCAAACCCTTTATGCTGAGATACATTTTGCTGTTAAGGCTTTATAATCCAGATCACTTTGTTTCATATGTACAGTTAATATTGAAAATTACTGCTCTATATGCATTCTATAATTTCTTCATCTTTACATTCTGCTTATTTACTGGAGAGTATTCTGGGTAAGAAATCACTTTTTATTTTAATCACTAGAAATATATTTTTGTTACCCTAGCAAACTTTTTTCTAAGAATACTATGTTTTGCATATTTTTCCTCTAAATATTCTGGTAAAATATACCATATGGGCTGGGTTCATAAAAGCTTTAACCATTCATCTTTTTAAAATTTGCCATCACCATCATCATAATTAATTACAAAAATCTCATTAATTTTACAAACCTTATTCCTTGTCTCTTGCTCTATTCATTCAACAGTAGCAGACACAGCTTGTTTTCTACCTACTGTTTTTTGAAAAGTCTTTCTTGGTAATATAAATCTGATTTTACGGTACATCTAGTTCCCTTTCAAAGAAAATTGACCTTCAGCCTAACCTGAAAGTGATCTTATTACTCTAAGTTCAAAAGATAATTTTATTCTGCTTTCATAAAGGTAATGGGCACATGATCCAATTCTGCCTATAGAGAATTGCGAATTCAAGAGTGATGTATTTCTTGCTCAATATAAAATACCCCGTTGATTTTAGATATTAATGTTTTCTCATGCTAATCATGAAACTAGATGAAAATAAGAAAGAAAAAAGGAATGTACAAGATTCTACTTCTAAGTCACAGAATACCTCAAGGAATGGTATACTGGGAATGAGGAATTTTTATAAGCTCATCATGTCATTTTAGTAAAGGCAAATAATCTCTTTGTGCCAGTTGTCTCTTGATTCTGTCAATGATTAACTTTATTAAATTGTTGGATTTGGGGGCCAGAGATATAGTACAGTAGTAAAAGTTCAGGCCTTGCCTGTACTCAAAGGAACCATGTGGTGTCAGAGATAGAACTGGTAATTTGAGGACACTATCAAAACTGCATTGACATTTTGTACCTTTCAGTATATAACAGAGCCTAACATAAAGCAAATTTTTTTGTAAATGTTCATTGGTTAAAGAAATAACAGTTTTCTTGTTTCTTTATAATGTTTTCTGTTTTTTTAATTTTAAAGTGTAATTGCTTTAATGTCAAATAGGATGGCAATGTGTACCTTTGAGAATTGTTCTTCATTGAGTGAAGTATATAGAGCATGCAGTTCCAATACTGAAGTCAAAGTAAACTTAAATATTATATTTTAATTATAATAACTAACCAAGAGGACACAAAATGTTGTATATTAGGGATGGGAGAGAAGAATAACTTAAGCAGGCAGGAAATTTTGCCTGGTGAAAAAAAAATTAAATTTGTAAGTAACTTATTCGTGGCACATAAAAAATGAGACATTTATTAATGTTTCCAATTTTTTCTCCCATGACTAGCCCATGGCTATAAACACAATACCAAATCATGAAATCATGCATGTAAAAAAGAACAATGAAAATTTTCCCCCTATTGCCATTGACTAATTTCATTAATCCACTCTGAGGCATGTGCATATTTGAGATAACGCACTCTGCCAGTCCCAATGCATCTGCAGCATTCATTTTGGTAATTCAGATATAATTACATAATTATTAAATTTAATGCTGGGGTTAGAAACAATACCTACATTTTTTCTAAAGCCTTACTTTAGTTTCTCAGGAATGAAAAGTCCCTGATTAAAATCTCTTCATGCATATTTCCCAGTAAGCCATATGAATCTTTGGTTTGAAATGAGAAGAGCTGTTTATTTTTTTTTTATGTCTCTCAATGTTTGGGGCCACCTGTCAGCCAATCCCAATTAGAAGCACTGCCTGATTAAACTGCTCTCTCTAGAACCATTCATACAACTTCATTAGTGCTTCTCTTTATGATAGTAGAGCAAACCGTACTACAGAAAGTCTTGACAGCTAGAGTGAATATTTGGGCACACAGGACATAGAACTCAAAATTGTGCACAGTTGCAAAGTTTTGATTGCATGAATTATACATTAAGGGTGACCAGCCATTTGTGTTCAGTAATGTTAGCCAATCAGCACAGGTGCAGAGGAAAAAGTAAGTTGGGAGAGAGGAAAATTGTAATAACTCAGGAAACACTTTTCTTTTGACTCTCCCAATTCACTGGATAACATTGTAAATCTTGGTTACAGACATTATGCCTTTTTAAAAAATATCAGGTAGCCTAAGACCTAGGAAACTAGAGGAAAGTAAGAGAGGAAAAGGGAATGTATACAGTTCTGCTTCCAAATCACAGAATACCACAAGGAACTTTATATGAGGAATGAAGAATTTCTGCAAGGTAACCTTGTCATTTTAGTAAAGGTAAAAATCATTTTGTGCTCTACTCTGTCAATGATTGACTTTATTAAATTGTGGAACTTTGAAGCCAGAATGTAGCATGGGGGTAAAAATTCAGGCCTTGCTTGCATTCAAACACAGTTCTATCTCTGACACCACGCTTCCTTGGATACTTTTCCAGGCATCTGCAGTGGCCAGTGTGACCCAAGTTATTATAGGATGGGAGAAGCAGCACATCCACAGGCCCTTTCACTGAACCATCAAAATTGTCACAAGAGTCTTATTGGGCCTCCTGAATACCTCTGAGAGACACTTCCCCAAAATGCATGGCACACTCCTGATTCTGTGCTCAGGGAACATTCCTGTTGGGACTCAGGGAAACATAAATATTTTTTTTCCAAATTTTATTTTGTTAAAACACAATTTTTTACCAATTATACATAGTTAGGTTTTTAACATAGGATGTTCCATCACTAATCACACCAACAGTGTCAAGTTCCCCACTAAGTTTCCAGCTTGACTTTCTTAACCATTCTGCCAACACCAGCCTGCCATCTTGACAGGCACCTTTTAAGTTTAGTTATTAAAGTTTGAGAAACGAAGTAAACCAAAATACAAATGAAAAGCACAGAATAGCATATCTTATACGTGATATTTAGAGTAACTGGATAAGGAAATGTAGTGGTTTAAAGGGGAGGGTAACTGGATTACCCTTGGTCCCAGAATACAGGAAAGAGAAAAATGGAATATAATAAAAGGGTGGGGAAAAGAGATAAATGAAAAGCAACAGAGGCAGGGGTCAAGGGGATTCAGGTACAGTAGTAGTATTAAGGAATGATAGCACTATCTCTCTAAATCACAAGAGTTGGGGAATCATATTGGGGGTCGTAGATTGTACCTGGGTTGGCTGCACACAAGGCTAGCATCCTTCTTGCTGCACTATCTTTCTGATCCTTGGGTTTGCTTTTTTTTTTTACCACTTTATTGACTCTAAATTTTAGGTGTTTAGAAAAAGAGTAACATCTGTACATGAATCAAGTGGTCTATTGATTATTTGGATTAAAATTTCTTATAAATAACAACTCCACTGATACTTGCATTTGGACTTATATTTATTTATTTATTTATTTATTTATTTATTTTCTTTTTAGGTCACACCCGGCGATACACAGGGGTTACTCCTGGCTCTGCACTCAGGAGAACCCAGGTCGGCCAAGTGCAAGGCAAATGCCCTACCTGCTGTGCTATCTCTCCAGCCCCACATCTGGACTTTTAAATATAAGAATTTAGAGATAATCAGTTAGTCTTGATAAACATATACAAATTGGGAAAAGTTAATAATAGTACAAATAATTTTTCTTTTCTCACACTCCTATTATTTGTTTACCTTAGTAAAGAAAAAAATGTTATTTCTCTTTCTACTCTTTATCATTTAACAGTAACTTTGATATTAATATCTTTCTAATATCTTACTAATATCTCGCATTTTAGAAAGCTCATTGCACGAGGCTTTAAGTTAATTGAGATCTACTTTTAAAAGCATAATCTTTTTCTAGCCTTCTGAGATTGTGATGAGGTCTGTCAGGTTTTAGGGTTACCATAGTGTTGCTGAATTAAGGGCAAAAGAAAGCAGAGAAGGCCAAAAGGAGAAGTTGTATATTTGTCAGAATTGACAGTTTGCTTTATAGTGGAACCACCTCCTATTTAAAGTAATTCCCATTCAGTTTATGGTAGATTGGTATACAATGAGGTCAGGTACTGCAAATCAATTCTGATATGATTGCATTTTAGCCATAGTCATATTTCTCCTGGAAATCCTGCAGGAATCAGCTATTCATCTCGTAGAAACATTGATTTTCCTACTCTTACTCCCCTACTCTAATCTATTTTCTATTCAGTAAGGTTCCTCCTTTAAGGGAAATTATGTAAGTTCCAAAAAATCTCCCAAAAGGAGACAATATCATATAGAACATAGTAAATCCTTTTCATCAAATGAAAGAACAGATTAAATTCATTTTAACACATATCATTTTAGAAAATATCTCATAAAGTCATTTTTGTCAATGGTCCATTACAATATCCTATTCCTGTCTTTATCTGTCTTTATCTGTCTTTATGTACTTTCTCATAATAAAAGATATAATTTTCTTGTTGTATTTATTTTTGGCCACACCTGGTTGTGCAAGGCCAGCACCATTCCTGCTTTTCCATCTATTTGACCCTCACATAGATGTAATTTTCTAAAAATTAAAATAATTAAAGCTCTGTTAAACATTGTTTCCCCAAATCTTTTTGTACATTTACAGTACTGAACTTTCTCAGTACCATTTTATATCAGACTACTTCTCAAAATAAATTTTTACTTTATTAAAGCACCATGATTTATGAAGCTATATTTCCTTGGGTTTGAGACATATACTGTTTCAGCACCCTGCTACCAGTGTCAATTTCCTGACACTAGTGTCAATTTTCCTTCACCAATGTTCCAAGATTCCCTCCAATACCTCACCCCACCCACCCCACACAAGCCTGCCATCTTGACAGGCACCTTGTATAATTTGGTTGTTAAAGTTTGGTCTCAGGATTTCAGTATTGTTGACTCTGTGGTTTGTATATTTAGCTCTGTGAAGTGAAGAATCATGAATACATGAAGGTTAAGATATCTTTGTCTGAGTGGAGAAGACTGGTATTAGAAAGTTCAGATTTCTCCTACCTTCCTTGGATTTCTTTGACAGTATTTAAATTTTTGCCAGCTCTTACCTATATTAGTATTTATAAATGCATAGCTTCTGGAATTCTTAATTTTTCAAACTAGCTTCTGTTAAGCATGTGAGACTTGATACTGCCATGTCTCTGCAATTTGGCCTCCATATTTTCAAAAAAGATTAAGAATTCTCAGGAACAATGAGTTGATTAAGTGTACTCATTTCAGAGCCAAGTCTGATCAATTTGTGCAATTTTCTTGCTTACTTCCTTTGTCATTTAAACTCCTGTTTATGTCTCTTAATTTCCTATAATGTCATTGGGAAATATTCCTGAATTCATGTATATCTTTAAAACACTGATACATATACAGCTATTCACACACATACTTCTCTTACATAGAGGTATATAAATGTGCAGCTTTATTTTCTGTGACTGGACTGTTAAATACTACTATCTAGTAGTTGACCCTACTAATGGATATATTAAGGATTTTGTATTGTTTTGTTTTGCCATCTGATTTTGGTCCATGAGTCTATTACTCTGAATGATGCTGTCTGAATGTTCTCCTTTCATGTGAGACAATGAAAAAATAGGAAAACAAGTAAATAAATTCTCTTAACTACAATGTCTTCCTTTTCCAGCATTCAGATCACTGTTACTCTGAAAAGCTAGTTACTTCTTCTCTTACCACTCAAAAACTAGAATTCAACCATTTTCTGTTATTCTTAGAGAATTCTTAAGTCTATTTTTAAGTTGAAAATTTCACTAGTTTTCCATAGGCAACCGGGGGAAAGTTAAGGTCAGATTAAAGAGCCAGAGGGAGCCTAAGTCAGCTTATTTTACCACCAAAGTGGGACTTTCAATCCCTACATTCTTCAGTAGACTTTTTTAGTGTTAGTAGTAAGAATTTTCTTATTTGTTACATATTATCTCAGTCCCACCAATAGTGGATTGTCCAAGTGGCTTTTCTTGTTCAATAGGATATTAGTAGATATGACAAGAATTACATTTTATACATATATATGTATATGTGTATATATGTGTATATATATGTATGTGAAT
>JAOXYA010431955.1:0-17451 GCA_028565675.1 Sorex palustris
CACACCACTGACCTGGGTTCCATCCCCAATATCCTACATGAACCCCCAGCCCAGCAGGATTCTTTAGTGCAGAGCAGTGAGTTACTAGCACGGGAGTGCGCTCTGTAAGTTCTCGAGTCCCAGCCAGTCCCCGCCCTGCGTCCCTGTCTCTGTTCTGAGCCGTGTCATCCCTGCAATCCCTCGGGACAAGCCATGTGTCCTCAGCGCTCTGTTGGGGCTGGGCAGTGGGTTGCGGGGGGAAGTGTGTGTGTCTAGCAGAACAGTAAGACAGGCCGCTGCCTTCCATCCCCTCACGTGGGCCTCTCGCGTGGCCGGGTGAAGCCTGATGCGGTCTGGACTGCTCCCGGCTGCTCCTTGCTGCCTCGAGCCTGTGGTTCCACTGGGCAACTCAGCACCTGGTAGAGCCACGCAGGCTTCTTGCTGCTGGTTCTTCCCTTCGATGGCAGCTGTGGCCCGAGGCGGACAGACCCCATCGCGCTCTCTTCCCGCTCCCCTGCGGCAGGCGACCCCAGGCCTCTTCTGAGCGCCAGCTGCTGCTTCTGGAACCACCGCGCTCGGCGGTGCCGTGGGGGGTTCCCGGGGCAGAGCCTGTTTCTGGAACAGAGGCTGCCAGAGCACTGTGTGTGGGGGAGAGTCTCTGTGTGTCTGTAGGATTGTGAGTGTGTCCCTGTGTGTGAATATCCCTGTGCTGCATGTGTTTCTCTGTGTGTGTCTGTGTGTGTATCCCTGTGCTGTGTGTCTGTGTGTGTGTCTGTCTCTGTGTCTCTGTGTGTGTCTGTGTCTGTGTGTCTGTGTCTGTGTGGTGTCTCTGTGTGTCTCTGTGACTGTCTCTGTGTCTCTGTGTGATGTCTTTGTGTCTCTGTGTGTGTCTGTGTCTGTATGTCTGTCTGTCTCTGTGTCTCTGTGTCGTGTCTCTGTGTGTCTCTGTGACTGTCTCTGTGTCGCTGTGTGATATCTTTGTGTCTGTGTGTGTATCCCTGTGTTGTGTGTGTTTCTCTATGTGTGTCTCTGTGTGTGTCTGTCTCCTCTGTGTCTCTGTGTGTGTGTCTCTGTTGAGGGGGTTCAGGCTTCCTCTCCTTCTTCCTCCAGTGTTAGGAGGTGAGTCACGTCTCCGTCCACTCGGCCTGGATTCTGGGCCCCTCGGCCTTGTTGGCAGCCTGGACACGGGAAAGAGGACGGTCAGAGGAATGGGGGGCGAGCCCTGGCGGGGAGACTGAGTGCCCTCTCGCCCACAGACCCTGGAGGCCATCCTGCACTTCAAGTACTCGGGCGGCCCGGGCCACGCCGAGGGCTTCTACAGAGACGTGTCCCTGGGGCTGCACGTGGACGTGGGGCCATCCGTCTTCTTCACCCGCGCCAGCACCCTGCCGGCCACCAGGTGAGCGCGCCAGACAACAGGTGGGGTCAGAGGTGCCTGTGGGGTGCCTCCCTTCTGGGGACACGCTGACTGACCGCCCAGCCTGGACTCGGCTGAGCACACGCCTCGTCTTGCAGCATCTTCACAGTGTCACCCGTCCCAGGGGTGCCCGTCCCATGGCCTGGGTTCAGCACCCACTGGCCTGGACTGGGCATGCCTGAGAAGGGCAGGGTGGGCACGGGGGGGGGCCCTCCTGAGAGCTGTCCATGTGACCACTGCAAGTGCGCCCTGTGGTCTCCTCTCCTGCCACTGTCCGACCCCTAGCTGCTCCCTCCCGTCCCTGTGCAGGAGACCCTGGGTGCAGTGCTTGGAGCCCTCAGGGCAGGACTGCACTCAGTCTGTGTGCAGTGGCCTCCCTGGTCGTGGCCTTCATTGTCGTGGTCTCCATTACCGTGGTTTCTCTTATCAAGGCCTCCGTTCGTGGCCTCCATTATCATGGTCTCTGTTATCTGATGCACTCACACAGCCCTGCACGGAGCACTGATGCCGCCACTGAACCCCACTATTCCCGGGCAGGGGTGCAGTGCAGCCACCCCCAGATAAGGCTGGGGCACGCCACGCTGCCTCCCAGGCACTCCTGAGCTGGGCATTTATCCGCTTCCTTAATAGTCTCCGGCCACACCGGGCAGTGCCTGGGGCTCACTCTTGGCTCTGCGTTCAGGGCTCACTCCTGGAGGGGCCTGGGGGTCTAACAGTGAGGCCGAGGACCAAATCCCAAGCTGCATGCGTGGCCTCAGTCCTGCTGCGTTTCCTCTCGGCCCATTCGCTGTGTTTTATGTCTCATGTGGATCGGGTGCGGGCAGGCTCCGGGTGCGAGTCGAGCGCGTGCTTGCTCACCCGTGCTCCCAGAAGCCTCCTTCCCCCCACCCCCCTTGAGGTGGCCAGCATGGTCACTAGGGGAGCCACAGACAGTGCAGTGTCATGGACGGCCTCCAGCCCAGGTGGGACAAGGGACACTGGTGCCGGTCACTGCTGGTGGGCGCGTCCCCATCACGGGCCAGGTCCCTCTGCCCAGTGCTGGCCTGTCTGTCCATCTGTATTTCTCGGCTCGCGGCTAAAGCAGAGTGCGGGCTGGAGCCGTGCGTGGCCTGCCCCACGCAGTTGTGGGGAGTTGGTGGAGCCGAGGGTGGAGAGAGGGGCCTGGGGAGGGGTAGGGGAGAGGGGAGGCTGGTGAGGTGTGTGGGCGTGGGGCCTCTCCCAGGTGGCGAGAGCTTCGGGGCCCGTGTCCCTGGAAGTGCCTGTGCTCGTGGCACGCACGTGGGCACTCAGGAGTGGGACTCGGGGTGCCCCCAGCCCTGTGCTTCCTGCCCGTGGCAGGGCAGAGAGGGTGGGATGCATGCTCCCTGCAGACGCATGTCAGTCTGAGCAGGACCAGAGCCCCCCATGGCTAGGTGGGGGCCCCACTTCTCTGCACCCGTGTCCACGTGCCATCCGCTGCCGCCCTTCCCTCTCTCGAGGGCTGGAGCCCAGAGGTGCCAGCACGCCGTCGGCTCCTTGTTTACAGACGAGTGGGCAGACACGGCGCTTTATTTATTTTTTTCTTTTTTTAAATTTTTATTAGTGAAACACCATGAGGTACAGTTATAGACTTACAAATTTTCGTGCTTGGGTTTCAGTTATACAATGATTGAGTGAGTACCCATCCCTGCACCAGTGCCCATTCTCCACCTCCAGTGCTCCCAGTCTCCCTCTTACCCCTTCACACCCCCCCTCCCCACCCTGCCTCTGTGGCAGGTCACTCCCTTTTGTTCTCTCTCTCCCCTTTTGGGTGCTGTGCTTTGCAAAAGAGGCATTAAGTGGCAATTAAGACATGGCACTTTAAACACGCCTCCTTTGAGACTTTCCAACTGTTGTGTGTGTGTGTGTGTGTGTGTGTGTGTGTGTCTGCTTCAGTTTTCTATCGAATATTTCATTTTATTTTCAGTATTACCAGGGATGGCATGTTTGGGGCTCTGTACTGTTGTCACTGGCTTATTTTCTGCCCCACATGCGGCCGCTGATCCTGCGAACCCCCTGCGCCTGGCCATGGGAGATGTGTGTGGGCCAAGGCTTCTCGTCCCTCACTGCTGTCGGGAGGGCACAGGGTGGGGCCTGGTGTATCTGAGGCCTCCCTGCCGTGGGCCGTGCTGTTGTCCCCGAGCTAAAGCTTTCATGATCGCTGGTCATCACCTGTAGTGCCCTGAACCCCAGGCCTTGCCCACTCTGTGCCCTTCCTCCTGCCTGGAGAGGGCCCGCCCCAAGGAACAGCAGGCCCAGCGCTGGCCTTGGTCCTGGACTCCCCAGGCGCCATGGACACAGCTCCAGGCTGGCAGGAGTCACGGCTCACTGGGAGGGACGGGCTGGGTGTCCTGGAGGCTGGGACCCTGCACAGTGCCGTATTGGCCTGTGCTTGCCAGGAAGGGGTCAGCCCACCGGGAGTGGGACCAGGTGGGGTGGGTGAGTGCTGGGGGTCCCTGCCTCAGGAGGGACCAGGTGGGGTGGGTGAGTGCTGGGGGTCCCTGCCTCAGGAGGGACCAGGTGGGGTGAGTGAGTGCCGGGGGCACCTGCCACGGGAGGGGCCAGCTGTGGAGGTAGGTCCTGGTGTCTGTGCCCATGACTGAGCCCGTTTCTGGGTCTTGGGAGCGGGTGCCAGGGCTGCCGTGGTCTGTGGGTGCCCCGCCCCGCCAGTAGTGGCCCTGGAGCTGGAACCTGGGGTCCCCTGTGCTGAGGTGAGCAGCTCGCTGGGCTTGCAGGTGGGCACTGAGTCAGCCACACCTGACCCCTGCCCGCACTCGTCCGCCTGGCTCAGAGCCGTGGTCGTCATTTCCCGCTCCGTGCTGCGTCCACAGTGTGAGCCAGTCCCCAACTGCCTCAGGGAGCTGCCTGTCTGTGGAGACGGAGCACATGTCTGTGTGTCTGCATTTGTCTGAGTGTGTGTGTCTCTGTGTCTGTGAATGTTTGTGTATGTCTGGGTGTGTCTGTGTCTATATCTGGGTCTTGATTGTATGTCTGAGTGTGTGTATCTGTAATTGTGTGTCTGTGTGGGGGGGAGTGTGTGTGTCTGTATCTGAGTGTGTGAGTGTGCCTCTGTGTGTGTCTGTATCTGAGTGTCGTGTGTCTGTGTCTGCTTGTGTCTGTGTCTGTGTTTGCGTCTGCGTGTGTCTGAGTGTGTGTGTCCGAGTCTGTATCTGAGTATGTCCGTGTCTGTATCTGTGTTTGAGTGTGTGTGTGTGAGTGTGTCTAATATCTGAGTATGTGTGCGTTGTGTCTGTGTCTGAGTGTGTTTGTGTGTCTGTATCTGGGTGTGTGTCTGTATCCAGTGTGTCTGAGTGTGTGTGTCTGTATCTGAGTGTGTCCGTGCATGTGTCTGTATCCCGTGTGTGTCTGACTGTGTGTGTGTGTGTGTGTGTGTGTGGCTGCTGCCTGCAGTGCTGGGGGACTCTGCTCACCCTCCCATCTCTCCCCTCAGTACATCAGTGCCCAGGAATGTTCTGGTGGCTCATGGCCGTCGAGTACCAGGGCAGCCGGGGCCTCCTTTCCTTTGGCGGGAGGGCACCCTTCCCTCCTCGGGCGACCGGCAGGGACCCGAGACCCTTGGCGTAACTGCTGAGACTCGCAGCCAGTGGGGTGTGTAGTGGTGCCTATATGGTGTCTGCATGTGTGCACACGTGTGTCTGCATGGGTGTGCTTGTGTGTGTGTGTCTGCACGTGTGTACACACGTGTCTGTGCACATTTCTGTCGGGGTCACTGTGTCTGTGCTCCTTGGTTTCCTGGAGAGACGGGCCCAGGCTGGCCTGAGGCACCGCGTGCGGGCTGAGTGTCCGGATTCGGCTGTGCCGTCACGGCCTCACCCCGTCACCCAGAGTGGTCAGTATGGATGGTGGGATGGGTGTGGGCCACTTGCCCGGTGACCTCACCGTTGGCACTGCCTACGGCAGCCCAGGGACAGGCAGAGCCAGGAGCGCTGTCTGCCCCTCCCGGGCGCCCATCCTGTCTGCCGAGGGCTGGCCTGCCCTTGCGCCCGTGCAGGGGCCCCGGCCCAGCCCATGGGGCCTCTCTCGGCTCCCACGAGTGTCCTCCGTGACCAAGGCCTGTGACCACATGCACGGCCCTGGGGCCCGCGGCGGGGTCCCTGTCTCTTGGGGCCTGTGCCCGTCTCACCTCAGCCCTCCCTCCTCAGCACCCGCCAGTGTCACCTGCTGCTGGACGTCTACAACGCCACAGAGCAGGAGCTCACGGTCAGCGCCTGCAGCGCCGACGAGCTGGTCCTGCAGGCTGGCAGCTGGCAGCGGTGAGTGTCGCGTCCTCCTCCCGCCCGTCTCCCTAGGGAGAGGGTCCACAGTGCTGCTCAGGCCTCGAGCACTGTGGGGTCGGTTTTGGGGGCACGGGGGCTTCCCCTCTCGAATCCAGACCGGCACGGCACTGGGTGCCGGCTGTGGGGGTGAGTGGGACCTGGCCAGACGCCCCGGCAGGGCCTCAGGGGCAGCCCAAAGGGAGGGATGTCGTGCCCATGGGATGTCTGCAGGGGCACAGGGGCCAGCTGCCAGTGGGCTTTGCAGGCCAGGACCCCGGTGCAAGTGTTGGCACCGAGTCTTTCTCCCTCGCACCCTGGGCACAGCCATGGGTCACAGAGCTGGGGGTAACGCCTGAGCACCAGCGGGCGCGTCCCTCAAACCTAGAGCCACCCTGATCTATGTGAGCTCGCTGTTCCCAGAGGTCAGGTGCAGAGATGGGAGCAAGTTTGGGGGTCTGCCCCATACCCCCTGGCCTCAGAACCGAGGGGGAGGGAGGAAGGGCAAGGCCAGATCAGGCAGCGGTAGGAGAATGCTGTGAAGGGAAGGACCCCCTGTCTGTCTGAGAAGGGCGGGGCTGCACACACACACACACACACACACACACACACACACATGCACAGGCACTGACACAGACGTGTCCACAAATTCACGTGCACTCACAAATCACACCCACATACACATACACACAAACATAAACACGCTATCCCCCACACACATTCACAGAGCCACACGCGTACGCATTCAGTCCTACGTACATAACACACATGAATTTACACATATGCACACTCACACAGATTCTCATGCACACGCATTCATACCTCACACATGACACTTCTGGGTGGAAGTGGGTTTCCAGGCCCGAATGGATTCCTATCCCGCTGGATTCTCCCGGTCAGTTACGCCAGTGCTTGGGCCGATTCTGGTTCAGGCCTGACTTGTCGTCATCCATGTCACGTGGTGGAGGCTCTGCTGGGCCGAGTCAGTGACTTGGAGAAACTTAACAGCTGTTCCTGTGGGACGTGCTGCCGTTGTCACATCCTGGTCCCCAGGAGGACCTGTGGTACTGTGGGGTGGGTGTGGGCAAGGGGAGGAGAGGATTCGGGCTCTCGCAGCGGGGCCAGGTGGCTGCCAGCACCTCCGCCGCCCCCTGCTCTTGGCTGTGTCTGGGGCTCGAGGCGGGCAGGCCCGCTGCCTCCCTGTTACCTGGTGGAATCAGTCTGTGGGTGCACAGGCCGGGCGGGAGGGACCGACAGAAGCACCCTCTGTCCTTGACAGCAGCCGGCCCCTGGGCGGCGTTCCCCCTGACACTCTGTGCATGCCTCTGGCGGCTTTCCTGAGCCCCGGCTGCCACCGTCCCCCCAGCGTGGTGTGTGGGTTTCGGTGCTGGGGCCGTGGCCGGACCCTTCCCCTTGAGACTCCTGATGTGGGAGCAGGTGCTGAAACGTCCCTGCGGCCTAGGGACTCCCCGGGTCCACGCAGCGTGCAGGGGCCCTGGCTTGGCTGAATCTGGCTCTTCCAGGCGGGGGGAGGAGGGCAGCACCCGGCCAACCCCCACACCGGACACAGCCGGCTGTGCTGGGGACTGCAGGAAAGGGTCAGGGACAGGTGACCGGGCTCAGGGCACTTCCCCCATGTCTGGGGTGGTTGGAAGTTGGGTCCCCTGCTTAGCTGTGCAGAGAAGGAACGTTGGTGCCTTGAAACTCACCTGCAGGAATTGAGAGGGGAGTTCACTACTGCCAGACCCCCGAGGCTCAGATGCACAGTGCTCAGGTTCATGCTAGGTAGGGGTTCTGGGGTGTCAGTCGCTGGCCAGCACCAGGGTGCAGCAGGGAAGCCGGGACACATTGCCTGCCCCATATCCAACCCAGTCCCTTGGCGGGGGGTAAGCACCCCCAGAATCTCGCGTCCTGGGAGCAGGTCCTGCCCACCGGGCCCCCACCTGGTCACTCGTCCCCTGCAGCCAGGATGCTCACCCTGTCCTCAGCGCGAGCCCTTCTGTGGGGTCCTGCAGTCCCTCACTGCCCAGGACCGTGTCTGCTATCCCCTGCACAGTGGGGCTTGTCCTCTGTGAGGCGGGCAGGGCCCTGGCAGTCCGAAGGCTGGACCAGGCGCTGGCGTCTCTCCCTGCTGGGCCGTCGGCTCCGCCATGCCTGCAGGGCCAAGAGAACGTGCGGGCACAGGGCATGTCCCCTTTGACAGCAGCACGGGGCATCTGGCTGGATGCACCCGTGAGTGTCATGCGTCTCCCGGGCTTCAGCACCAACCCCCCTGCCCCCGAGAGTGCCCGCATGTGGCATCCCCCTGCCTGGGCCGGCCGGCTGTGGTCTGGGCCAGCAGCTCCGAGCGCCCAGGAGACGAAGGTGATTAGCACCTCCTGGGCCAGCAGGCAATGGGCCGGAACCGACCTTTTTAGTGGGGCTTGGAAATGCTTTGACCTTTTGTCCGAGGAGCGTCTGGCCAGCTCCGGTGTCCCCTCGGGCCATCGGGGACAGCAGAGCAGAGCTGTGGCACTGCGGGAAAGAAGATGCGGGGGCCCGGGCAGCCCCTGGGAGGAGCCAGGTGGCAGTGGGTGCTCAGCCCAGGAGCACCGTTCCGGGCAGCCTCCCCCACTCTGTGGGCGGGAAAACTCTGACCATGGTTTGTGGGCACTGCCTGGCTCAGGCGCCTGGTCTGTGCCCATATGGGGGGGTCCAGCATGCTCCTGGGAGCCGAGCCCTTACCCCGGCTGTAGCTTGGTGGACCCTGCCTAGGGGTGTGGGGTGAACAGTCTGATGCAGGCCCTGTGGGAGCACCCTGACCTGAGCCCCTCGGTCAGTCAGACTGCGCGGGGGCCTCAGGGCTGCGTCTGTTTGTCCTTCGCTGCTGCCCTGGGCATGCACAGACTGCAGCAGGCCTGGCGCTGCCCACGCCTGGGAAACTAAGCAGGACACGAGCCACGGGGAGCCAGGCCCGGGGGACGGAGACACCGCACAGGACCCAGACTGTGGGCAGCTCGGGGGCGGGGGCGGCTGGACAGCGGGCACTGTGGACGCATCTGCCAGGGCTCTGACCTGGGCAGGGTCTAGCCGTGCCTGGGCCCAGGAGAACATCCCGAGCAAAGGCCAACAAAGCCAGAAGGGTCGGTCGCTTTCTAGAAACTTCCAGGAGGTCCAGAGGGCTGGGCGCGGCCAGCCTCCAGGGTCGCCTCTGGGGAGGGCTGCGGAGGACTTGTTCCTGCTGTGGGAGCCTGGGCTCTGGGCTCCCGGGGTCAGGGGCCGGGGCAGGAGACGGGTGTGTGTGCGCGTCTGCATGTGTGTGTGTATGTGCATGTGTGCGTGTGTGCGTGTGCACGTGCACGCGTGCAGGGCATGTGCGGGCTGGACTGACTGTGCCCCAGGGTCCTGCTCGTGTGCTGCTGCCCGTGCTTCCAGGGGCGTCCCGTGGGGCCCCACCCGTGGCTCCCGGCTGGGTCCAGGACAAACAGGACGTGGACGCACTGACGAGGCTCCCTCCTCCCCCTTCTCCTGCCCAGCATGGCCATCCGAGTGGATAAGTTCACCTTCGAGAACCTGCCGGAGCCCCCCGGGGATGGGGCGGCGCTTGCCACCCCCAGACGGCTGGAGGAGGAGCGGCAGGCGGCGCGGGGCCAGGAGCTTAGCAACAAGCTGGGTCTGCGCTGGAGCATCATATCCTTCCGCACGGGAAGGCCTCCCGGGTGCCCAGGACCGGCCGTGCCGGAACGACGGGATCCGCAGTGGACAGGGCTGCCCAGGAGCGCTGGCCGGCCTCGTGGTGGACGCTCACTCTCTCGCTCTCTCGCTGTGTCCATCTGCCGCATGAGGGTCCCAGTCCTGGCCAGGGAGTGGCAGCGTTGAGCATCCATGGGGGTGGGGTGGGGGGCTGTGAGCGCGGGCTGGTGGGAGTGACCCAGGGGGCTCCCGGCTGTCCCGTCTCTGGGTGGCGGCACCCTCTCCTTGACGAGCCCACCCATCCCTGAAGCGAGCGGGTGAGGCCAGCGTGGACGGCGCCCTCAGCCAGCTGGTCCTGGAGCAGCTGCAGCTGGCGCCCCTGCACTGGGGTGAGTACCTGCCCGCCATGGGCATCTGCCCGCCTCTCCCCTTGCACACGTTCCCTCAGGTGGGCGGGTGGGCGCGGTGCTGGCTGGCCTGGCCCCTGAGCTCCACGTCCTGGGTAGATGGGACCCCCCCCGCCCTGCGAGGGAGTGTCTTGGGGCCTCCCGCCCCCAGCACTGGCCCATGGCAAGCTCCACCACTTGGCGCCCGTGGGGCTCGACGCGGCCATGCCCGTGCCATTGCCGTTTGGCGGCTGTCAGAGCCAGGCGCATTCTCTGGCCGTCCCTTGGCTGCACGCCGGTGCCGGGCACTCTTTGCTCTCTGTTGGCCTTGCACCTCTGATCCACTGTGCCTGGCACGCTGGGAGGTTGCCCAGGGCTGGATGCGGTAGTGTTCCCCCGCGGCCCGGCAGGGAAAGCTGTAAGGTTCCCAGAGTCCCGGCAGGGCTCGGGGTGAGCGGCCGGGCTGGCCCGTCCCTGTGTCTCGTGGGACATCTGGATGGTTCTCTGGATTTTCCAGGGTGATGTGGGAGAGTCTGGGGTAGTGTGCAAAGCAGGGTGCCCTCCCGGGCCTCTTGGCCCGGCACTCTGTGGAGCGTTGGGGGCGGTGCTTGCCCGCGAGGGTGCAGTGGGGGGGCTGCCGGAGGGATCTGAGGGGAGCAGAGGCAGTGCCTGGGAGGCATGTCCACGGTGCCCGCAGTGCTGGGGGAGTCCCTCGGGGAACCTGTCTGACCTCCCCAGAGAAGCTGGGGCCAGACGGACCCCCAGCCCGCCCTGCTGCCCTGCGCTGTGTGAGTGCCCCTTGAGCCCTCGCCCCTCTGTGCTCCCGCGTCCTTCCCACATGGCCGACGTCACCTGCTGTTCCAGGTTGGGACGTGACGAGGCTGGTGGTGGAGAGCAGCCCCGGCCGGGGCCCCTGCAGCAGGGACCACTCTGCAACGTGGGCCCTCCTTGGGGTGTTGGCAGGCGCAGGGCAGATGCGCTGCACCGTGTGGCGGATGGGATGGCCGAGGGCGGGTGGGGATGGACAGGGATGGAGGGTGTGGCCCTCCCCCCACAGAGATGCCCCCTCCTGCGGAGAGGCCGGCCTGAGCTGGCGACTGTGTTCCTGCATTGGGTCTCTCTCCCCTCACGAAGAGCAGCTGGCCCGTCCCTTCCTCTCTCGGCCTGCTGTGTCGTCTCAGCCCCTCGGGGGGCGCCCTCGTTCCTTACCGCCTCCTGGGTCCTGGGTCACGGCTCTCCCGGGATGCGCCTCAGCCGTCACCCACGGGGCAGCCTCACGGCGCCCGGACAGCGTGGTCGCCCTGCTCTGAGCTGGTCACGTGTTTCTAACGACCTGGGACAGGCTGGGTGCTCTGCCCCCGCTGGAGCTTACTGAGGTGTCTCTGCGCGTCGGTCTGTGTACGTCTGTGTGAGTGTGAATGAATGTGAGCGTCTCTGTGAGCACGAGTGTGTGCGTGAGCGTGTTGTGTAAATGTGTGTGGTGTGTATGTGTGTTAATGCATGTGTGAACTTTGTGTGAATGTGAGCTTCTGTGTGTGAATGTGAGCTTGTGTGAATATGTGTATGTGAATGTGTTTGAGTGTGTGTGCGTGAATGTGTGTTGGTGAATGTATGTGTGTATGTGAATGTGTTTGTGAGTGCGTGTGTGTGTAGTGTGTGTCAGGCTGTGTGTGTGAGCGTGTGAGGCTGTGCGTGTGAGAGAGTGTGAGGCCGTGTGTGTGCATGTGTGGGAGTTTGTGTGTTGTTTACGTGCCTTAGGCTGTTGTGTGAGAGTGTGAGACTGTGTGTGTGTCTATGAGGCTGTGTGTGCATGCGTGTGTGTGTGAATTTGCGTGTAGTGTGCATGTCTGAAGCTGTATGTGTGAGAGTGTGAGACTGTGCGTGAGAGTGTGAGGCTGTGTGTGTGTTTGGCCTCGGCACCGCAGGGCCAGGGGCGTGTCACTGTGTGTGTTCCTAGTGGTCCCCAGGCACTTCCTGGAGTATCCCTGGTGGCCCTGAGCCCATGGGTGGCCCCTGTGCGCATGGCTGGTGGGCTCCTGCCTGTGCCGTCGGCAGCTGTTGGTGGAGAGCAGAGCTGATGGCAAGGTGGGGGTCCTGGGAGGCAGGAAGGGGGTCCTGCGGGGGTGGGGCTGGGGCCTGTGCCAGCCCCTGTGCCGGGGCCTGGGCTCTGCGGGCTGCCTGGACCCCGTCCCTCGGTGTCCTGTTCGGCGCACCCCGGCCCACAGTGGGCTTCGTCCCCCTGGGTCCAGCTGCAGCTGTCCCACAGCTCACTGTCCACACACACCTATGCTCCCCACCCTCACACGCTCTCCTCACCCGACACGCTGCCCCCTCACCCCCATGCTCTCACCCCACCCCGTACCCCCACACCCTTTCCCCGAGACCCACCCCCTCCCCCTGGGTGCTCGGACCCCAGTGCCCCTCACCTGCCCTTCCCCTCACTCTCTGGCACCGGAGCAGATGCCAGCTAGGGTGTGGGCCAGCCCTGCCCCAGCCCTGCCCCATCCCAGCTGTGTCCAGGGTGGGGGAGTGGTGGACACGGTCCTTCCTGTCTCTAGTCCAGCAGCGCCCTTGCCGAGTCGTGAGTGAAACGGGAGCGTGTGGATGTGTGAGACTCTGGGACAGAGGGACAATGGGCGGGCGACTGCGAGCCCCGTGAACAGTCTGTCGGGTGGCAGGGAGCGGGGAGTCGACATCTGGGTGAGTGAACGACGGAGAAAATGAATGGGTGTCTGGGTGAATGAACGACAGACAGCGAGTGGAGGAGGGACTGAAGGGACGTCTGGGTGAGTGAGCGGCAGAATGAATGAGTGAATGAAAGGACATCTGGGTGAACGAGCCACGAGGTGAACAGGAATGAATGAATGATGGAATATATGGGTGGGTGGCAGTGGGACTGGATGGGCATCTGAGTGGACCACTTGATGGACTGCAGTGAACGGTGGGCGTGAGTGAAGGGGCACCTGGGTGAGTGACAGGAATGAGTGCACATCTGGGTGAGTGACAGGAAATGAAGGCGCATCTGGATGAGTGGGTGACTGGGCAGCTGGAACTGGCGGGGTGACCGGAAACATGAAGGGAAGGGAACGAAGGCACCGGTGACAGAGGCGTGAGTGAAGGGATCCGCAGGTTGATGGACGGGGGAGGGGCCACTGCACTGGCCTGCAGAGCCCAGGGGCTGGCTGGCCCGCCGCCCCTCCCCCATCCCCGCAGCTGGCCTTTCCGGGCAGCCCGGGTGTGAGAGCTGCGTTCACGAGGCCTGCTCATTCGCCCCTCCCTCCCTGCAACTCGCCACCCGGTCTCAGCTGTCACAGACGCCTCCTGCTCCCAGAGTCTGTGGAGGCGCTGGCCCCGGGACAGCCGCGGCAGGGGCCCCCGAGTGGGAAGCCGGCACATCCCTGCCCAGCCCTGCGCAACCCCCAGACCTGCCCCCACTGCCCCAGCAGGTGGGTGGGGGTGACCCTGGGGACTCTGCCAGCGAGTCCCAGGGCGAGGATAGGGCTGTCCAGGGGGACCTTGTCCTAGGGGAGAAGCCCTGGGACTGGACTGGAAGCACGGGCCCCCTGGGAGCTCAGGGAGCCACGAGCTCGCACCCGGGCTCCAACAGGCCGAATGGTGGCGCACCCGCCTCCCCCGGCCTCTGTGGCCACCCAGCAGCAGCTAATGGGTTAGTCACGGACGTTCACCCGAACAGGTAATAGTCACACATGCACACAGGCATGCATCCGTGCCCATGCAGGCACACTCACACATGCATGCATGCATACTCATCCAAACACACACAGCCAGTGACAGACACACACATGCACACATGCACTCACACACACATATACGCACAGGCACAGGCATGCACACACATGTACTCGCATGCACACACTCACAGACACATGCCCACGCACACACACATGCACACACTCTCACAAACACACCTACTGACCCAGACACATGTGCACAAATGCACACACACACGCACACATGGATACACATGGACTCACTGTCACGCTAACACACAGTCCTTACATGCCACAACAAAATTCACACGAGTCACACACACCCACAGCCACATGTGCATACACACACATACACACACACACTCACACACTCACACACTCACACCCAAGGCCCAGAGAGGGCAAGTCCCTTCCCGGAGACTGAGCAGAGGAACCTGGTCTGGGCCTGGGTGCTGACCCTCTCTCTCCCTGACTTGGGGTGCCCTGACCGGGCCCCAAGCTTTCTCTCTCCTCCCCTGCCTGGACTGTGACCGTCAGACTCACCCCAGGCCACTGAGGGTCAACTTGGGGCCCAGCTGGAATGTCCCCTCTGGGCCCCCAAACCCACCTGGGCTCTGGCTAGAGAGAAGAGGAGTCTCTCTCCTGTCCCGGTGGGCAGAGAAGAACTACCCGGGCCCGGGGGCTGCGTCTTTCTGAGCGCCGAGCCCACCCCCACCCCTCAGAGCACAGCGTGGCGCACCCCTGCCCACAGGCCCGGCTGCCCACAGGAGAGTGACCGGGTCAGCCTGCCCTGAGCTGCCGGGCCTGGGGAAGGTGCCTGCAACCCCGTGGGGTCCTGGACTGAGCAGGGAAGCGCCTCCAGTGAGGCCGGACAGAAGGATGGACGCCATGCTCATGCCAGGGGGCTCCCCTCTCTCTCCCTCCCCTCCCCCGCCTGCCCCTGGCCGGCTGGGCTCGCAGGCCCCTGGGCAGGGGGCTCCTAGGCTAGCCCCTAGGAGCTTCGAGACCACCTCTCTGCCCTCCTCTTCCTGCTGCCCTCGATGTGGGCTGGACCCGCACGTGCAGGGCCGGGCGAGGGGCAGTGGGGGCCCCGGGGGAGCCCTGGTCCTTGGGGGGTGAAGACGGGTCACAGAGGCCCTGAGGGTGGGTGCAGGGGGCGCCCCAGCTGTGCGCCCGCCTGCCCTCCCACGCAGCCCGGCCCCGCGCCGCCTGACGGTTAGCGGTTTTGACAGGCCAGGCTATTTTTAGGAATCTGTTCCCACTCCTTTCCCCAGTGGGAGAGGAAAGCGAGTTGGATTCTAATTTGACCCTCCCCCCGGCCAGCACGCGCAGCCACAGGGAGGGGCCGCGCCCCGCCCACGGGACCCTCCCTCCTGCCCCGAGCCCCTCCACAGTGCCCACCACATGCAGACGGGCCCTCTGGGGCACTGGGGCACCATCCGAGTGGACGCAGGTCCTGTCCCCAGGGACCACGTGGTGCTGACCACGGACATGGTGTGGATTTGGGGAAGAAACGGGGACCGTGAGGGAACACTCTGAAGGGCGACTCCACCTGGAGGCCTGGGTCCGCCCCCCCCCCCCCGCCAAACCCCACTGGCCCCACGAGCAGGGGTCTCCCTGCTGCTCCCACCATGCGGGGGTCTCCCTGCCGGCCCCACGAGTGGGGGTCTTCCTGTTGGTCCCATGAGCGGGGGTCCCTGCACTCCTCACCCATCCTGTGAACGCACCATTACTCTTCACTGTGGTGTGTGTGTGTGTGTGTGTGTGTGTGTGTGTGTGCAATTCCTCCTCCATCCATGTGTGCCTACCGTGACATTCCTCCCCCATATTAGTGTACCATGTCATTCCTCACCCTCACGTATATGCCATGTTATTCCTCACACTCGTGTGTGTGGCATGTTGATTCAGACATACCATTGCTGTCACTCCCGCTTGTTGGACAGCCCGTCTTCTTCCCTCATTGCTTTTGCTCGTGTGTGTGTGTGTGTGTGTGTGTGTGTGTGGTTTGGGGGGGGGTTGGGGAACACACCTTCGTTTCTGTCCTGTGACCTGCTGGTCCTCCCTGGAGCCGTCCTGGTCACGTCGCTGGACCCTGCGTGTGGCCTGGGCTCTGCGGGCCTGTCCCAGGCTGCCCGCGCTGCTCCGGCTTGAGGCTGTTGTAAACAGTATGATTTTTAAAACGTTAGTATACAGCATTTGCTGCGAACTCTTGAAATGTGGCTTTTAAAAGACTTCTTTTGCACGCTCCTCTTGTATCCCGCGACCTTTCTGAACGTGCTCGCTAATTAGCCGCGGAGCTGTTTCTTGCAGACGTGCGGCTTGTCTGCCCTGGGAACATGCTTCCTTCCCCGGGCCGGGCAGGCGCTGTCTCCTCTCCCACCTGTCAGAAGCCGAACAGACGCTGCTCTTGGGGGGATCCGCCCATTTCTTGCCTGGGGGGTCCCGAAGTGTGTGTGTGTGTGGGGGAGTGGGTCAGGGATGAAGGCTGGGTGCGTTGGGGCTTTTTTCCTACATATGTTGAGATGGATTTTCTCGACTTCCTTTTCTTTCTTTCCTTTTTTTCCCCACTTAGTAATTATGAATCATAGCATCTAATCAGTGGATTCTCAGATGCTCCTCCAACTTGGCGTTCCAGGGACAAGCACCATTTTGTAGTGCGTGTGGGGCCCGTGGGTGTTTGTCATGCTCACTTTCCTGAGATCACTGGCTCGGTGGCCGTCACCTTGCCTCCCGGGCACATCTGTCTCTCATTTCCTTCGAATGTGCCTGGTTTTGCGGTGGCGTAGTACTGGGTGCAGAATGAGATGTGATTGTGGTTCTTGGATTTTTGGGGGAGAGTTTGCGTAGAAGAATCAGTGTCACATCTGTGCTCGGGGGACCGTGCGTGGTGCTGGGATCAAGCCCCGGGTCAGCTGTGAGCAGGGCAAGCACCTCATCTGCTTTTGTTTTTAACTTGTTAAAATTCATTTATTTAAAATTTGTTTCAGACTTTTTTTTTAAACGGAATCACCATGAAATACAGTTACAAAGCCTCAGCCAGACAATGATCGAACACCCGTCCCTCCACCAGTGCACATTCTCCACCACCAATGTCCCCAGAATCTCCCTCCCACCCCATCCCAGTCCTCACCCTGCCTCGATGGCAGACAATTTCCCCCCATACTCTTTCACTACTTTGAAGCATTATAGTTTGCTTGAATTTTCCCACCACCATTCAAGCCTGCCTGTCAGGGGCAGATGCTAGATAACTTATTTTCTGTTGCTCACTTTGAACGTGATGAGAAGTCACACAGCCACAAAAGCACAGAGGCGTGCTTTTGGAATTCTAAGATTGTAAAAGGTCGGGGTCCAAAAGGTTGGTCTCTGCCGGGCGAATCCATTTTGGGATTCAGTTGGGAGTCCCTGGATCAGAGGTGTTTGGTGCGCTGAGATGGCACCCGGAGGCAGATTGTGGGTGTGGTAGCCAGGATGCGGAGCGTGGGAGCCGTGTGGCCTGGAGCCTTCGTCCTGGAACCCGCATACCTGGGCCTTGCTCCTGGGAGCTCGTGGTCACCAGGACTTCATCGGAAGTGGGAAGAGCATGCCTGCTCCTTCTGCGGTGCCCCATTGAAATTGGCCTCACCTGCTTTTCTGTTCCTCTGGTCTCTGGTAGGATTTCTTTATAAATATGTGTGAGAATTTCTGTTTGTTTGTTTTCTGGGCCTTACCCGGTGGTGCTCAGAACTGTTTTGGCCCTGCACTCAGCTATCTCTCCTGGCAGGCTCAGGGGACCATATGGGATGCTGGGGATCGAAATTCAGCTCGGCCACATGTAAGGCAAGTGCCTTGCCCTGTACTATTGCTCCGGCCCAAACAATCACAAATCACAAATCATCCTGTTAGTCGTCGATTGGTTCGAGCAGGCCCCAGTAACGTCTCCTTCATTCTAGCCCTGAGATTATATTCAAGGCTCTTTAGGAGAATGAGACCCATCA
>JAOXYA010432248.1:0-17450 GCA_028565675.1 Sorex palustris
GTTTGCCAAGGTGTCAAAAATCAGATGGGCTGGTCACGTAATGAGATTTAAAGACAACCACTGGACTAGAGCTGTTATCAACTGGATTCCATGGGATGTCAAAAGACCGTGTGGCAGCCCACCTACCAGATGGTCAGACTTCTTCATCAAAATCATGAACAATCGGTTTGAGGTTCTTTGTTTTCCTAGAACGAACAGACGCTGTTGGGCTACACTAGCACGCGACAGGGACAAATGGAGACGTTACTGGCGCCCGCTGGAGCAAATCAACGATTAACGAGAAGTCAAGTGATCAAGTGATCAAGTGATTTTGCTCAAATTTTCCCACCACCATTCAAGCCTGCCCTCCAGGGGCAGATGCTAAATCATTTATTTTTTATTGTGCACTTTGCATATCAGGAAAGGATGTACAGCCGCATTAGCGGCTGCACGCTTCTGAGATTCTAAATTATAAATCAGTTTCATAGACATCTCTGTAGGAAGCTTTTCCAATGAGGTTTGGAGGATTAGCCTGAAACCCACATACCCACCTATGCGTGTAGAAGCTCATGGTTTCTGGGATTCTATCTGGAGAAGACAGAGACACTGCATCTGCTTCATCTGGGGTGTCCTGGTGATATTGGCTCGGTATGGGTCCCGGAGAATTCTCCAGTATTGTGGTGCCTGCCAGGTCGCTTCACTGCTGTGTATGGCAAGATGGCGCTGGGGGCAGGTTCTCCCTGCTCTTTTATTGATCAGCTCATTGGGCATTGGAGAGGTGAAGCCAATTCTAGAGTTCTACAGCACTCCAGTGATAAAGCTGGATTTGAACTCCCATCCTGTCACTAAAAAAATGACTGGTTTCTGGCTCTGTTGTGGTTGATGGGCTGGACAGGCCAGTGGCTCTCTTCTTAAGGACTCAGTCCACTTGTCTATGAATCAAGGAGGTTGTATCAGATGACTTTGAAGAGTTTCCCAGCTCTGATATTTGTTGAGCTACCATCTTGGAAATCCTGGTTCGTTGCTGGTTTTGAGAAGCTGTTTATTTACTTGTCTTAATTTTTCTGGAGAGCTGGGAGGTTTCTCAGGCAGATCTTGTATGGAAGTAGTCGTGAGTAGTCATGCTGGGGTAAAGCAGACTACAAGCTGGGGTCCCTGGGTCTGAAAGTGACCCCTAGCATTTTCATTTCCCAGAGAATGCAGCATCATTTCAACATTGTCTGATACAGTCACACTAAAAACTTAAAGTTTTGATGCTGTTTGTTTTGGGTTCTTATATTTGATGTGTGATAAAATATATACAACATCAAATTTACATTTCAACAATATTTATTTTCCAGTGGTGCTTGAGGGGTATTTGTGGCCCTGTGCTTAGGAATTGTTCCTGGCTGAAGTTGTGAAGGTCTGTTTCAATCATTTTAAAATGTGCAGTTAAGTGATATTAAGTTATTCTCGTTTACATGCAAGCTCATCATCTACCCCTAAAATTTTTTAACCATCCCCAACTGATTTTCTTTCCCCACTTAACCATGTTACCCTTTCTTCTCTCCTCCCAGTGATGGTGATAATGTTTTGTGATACCAAGATTCCATCATAAACATTGATACAATTCTTCATTCCAGGTTTGGTATTTAGGTAATGGGTCAGCAATTTGAGTGATTTCCATAGGTCAGGTCAGGGTCATTTTATTATTTTAAATTTTTTGGTTTTATTTTGTTTTTGTGTCCTACTCAGTGGTGCTCAAGACTTAGTCCTGGCTTTGCACTCAGGATCTCTCCTTTGGGCACCATATGGGATACTAGGGATAGAACCTGGGTCTGCCCTGTGCATGGCAAACACTCTAACCTTTGTACCATTACTCCAACCCTCAACACTCAGGGTCATTTTAAAGCACAGGGAATGAAACATGTATACTAGATTCTGTGACTGGACTAGCACAACAGAATCTTAAAAAAACTCAAAATAGCTCGATCCCAAGGCAAATCAAAGAGCCTAAAGTTGTATTATTCATCTTCAATTATTGTTCTTATTCTGGAGCTCTTTCTCCCAGCATTTTTCACTCCCTCTATTCCTAGGCCTTTGGGGGAAACCTAATTATAACTGGTGTCAAGAGAAGTATCTTGGTTTGGCATGAGTTATCAGAGTTACTTTCTAACCTGGTACTGCCTTTGACTGTATGATCCTGAAAAAAAGTTTTACTTCTTTGAGCCTCAGAAATCCAGGTGGGACTAAAGATACTTTATATACTAAGCAGGGTAAAGAAACCAACTCTTGCTGTGATACCAATGGGTACTGAATGAAAGAAAGTGTAAATGTTGCGGTCAAAGGGAACATCAATTCTTATTTTATGGTTAGCCCGTTTCTTTATTCTCACCTTTGAAAGATGTTCTGGGGGCAATGAGATGGCATCATCATTTGTCTTCCACCTGTGGTTCTGGAAAACGCCAAAGTCTTATGTTCTGGAGATGTCTCAAGGAGAACTTTCTCAAAGGTTAGAGTGTATTGACATCTTATCTTCTATCTGACTTTAAGGTAGAGGATCCCTGTGCCCTCTGTTCTCCCCCACTCCCCCACCCCACTCCAGTCCCTGAAGCCTCAGATAAGTCAGGGGCAGTGAGATTTCCCCCCTTATCTCTCCAATACCTGATACCAGCTATGTAGGCCTTTTTTCTAATGTCCACAAATTTCCCAGCTCCTCCCATCAGTCAGGTACTCTGATTGATTCAACTCAATTATGACACTACCAGGGATTGAGGCTGGACCCAGGGCCACAAATGAACAAGAAATTGATCCAGTGGTTCTGATCTCAGTGTTGTGCTCTTTCTATTTACTCAGAAAGATGGTGTAATTTCTCCTCAAGGGCCATAAAACCAGTGGTTAGAGCAAACGAACCCTCAGGATTTTTTCTGAGGCAAGTGTGGGCTGTTTTGTATCCATGCCTTGGGGGAATCACACCTCAAAGTCCAGTCCCATAATGTAAGAGGATTATACCTGAAAGCTTACCTCATCTGGAAATCTGCTAAACCAGGCAACCGAAGGAACAACTTTGATGACAACTAAGGCTTCTGCTAGGATGGTAGGGATAAAGGTTGGAGTGTAGACAGGAAGTTTCCTTCTTGAGAGTTGTTGACTCACCTGCTTCCTGATGTCCCATGTGGCTGGGCTGAGAAGAGGTAAAGAGAGAGGGGAATATTTATTCACTGTTTACAATGGACATGGCTTCATGCTATTCATGCTATATTTTTTCATTTGCTTTCATTTGCTCATTGCACATTTTGTATGAACTTCTCATTACAGATGAGAAATCTTGGGCACCAGGGTTATGCCAGTGATCATCACTGGATCACTTGAGAGTTTGTGACAGAGCTTGCATCTGACTCAGATCTGTCTGCTTCTAAAAGAATCCTGAATTGCTCACGTGAATTCTCAGTGACCACATAAGTCTTTAGGGGAAAGAGGCAAGAGAATAAGACTCACAGAAGGCAATGTTATGACATAAGCAGAGGTCAGAGAGATTAACTATTGGCATAGAAGATGGAGGCAGCCGGGGTCTAAGTGGGTGGTACTGTTAGTGCCACCATAATGTTTAAGCAATGACTTAATTCTGTGGCATAATATTGACTCTGGCTCTGGGTACATGACTAAACATGTTTCCTTTCTTCTGAGTCTCTTTCTTAGGCAATGTAAGCAATCGACTAAATTTACCAGTATCCTTTCAAGAACTGCTTTTCTACTTAAACAGAGTAATTTTTATTTGCTGTATACCAAGTTCTTAGCTTATAGAGTAACACCCTGAAATTATCAATTATCCTTTGTTTGTTTTAACCTTCTTTGTTTCTTCTTTTGTATTTCCATATGCTTTACTTTTATTTCTAAATGCTGCAGCAATAAATATGAAGCTTCTGATATTTAGGTCGGAGCAGCTGAATTATGGCAATTCCATACAATTTAATAACATATTCATAATTTTATTTTCCAGTAAAGTTTCTTCCACTTGAACCCATCCCTGAAAAGATCGTGAGCTCACAGAGTACAGGGCCTCAAATTACATTAGAGTTGGTGGGCTTTGGCTGAAAAGAAAGAAGATGCTTTGCAGAAGCAGAGAAAGGAAATTTCTATTCATCAAGTATCCTCTGCATACTAGATGCTTTCTGAGTGTGTCTACAAGTATTCTTAAGCATCTTCCATAGCACTAGGAGGTAAGTATAATTGTCCCCACTTAACAGAAGAAGAAAAAGAAATCTCTAGCATTTAAGTGCTTTCAATGGATCCACAGTTTAGGAAAGAAACATGCTAAAATTTAATACTAACTCCATCTAACTCAAGAGTGGAAACTTCTTCTATTCACACATGAAACCTTAATATTAGAAAGTTTACATCAAGTGCGATATTTTTGTACCACATATTGCAGGCAGCAGAGAATCTAATTACCCGTCCAGTTATTCATTCAATAAATACTTAGTAGAATACTTTCTAGGTTCAGGATGCTGTGTGGGGTAGGAGAGCATACAAGAACTAAAAGAAACCAGGTTACGGGTCTAATATAGTTCACTAGGGCGTTTGCCTTGCCTGTGGCCCACACAGCCAACCGGAGTTCGATTCCTCCACCCCGCTCGGAGAGCCTGGCAAGCTACTGAGAGTATCTTGCCCACACAGCAGAGCCTGGCAAGCTCCCCGTGACATATTCGATATGTCAAACACAGTAACAAGTCTCACGATGGAGACATTACTGGGCATGCTCGAGCAAATTGCTGAACAATGGGAGGACAGTGCATTTATCTTATTAATCGTTGTCTAAGAAGTTGTGAATTTATTCATCCTTTATTCTCTTCTTTTATCCTTCACCATCCAGACATTCAATTGCATATATTTTTGCATTGGTTTTTTTATTCAATCACATACAATTTAATTTTTAAATGTTTTTATTGCTTCATGGATTATATTTTTATTCACTCATTGATTTATTCACTCAGATGTATTCTCCAATTCCCTTACTCCCCTCAATGATGCATTTAATCATGTGCTTGCTTATTAACCATGTTCATATTCATTAATTTGATCAATTATTTAGTCAATAACCACTTAATAGTTCTATACTATGTTCCAGAGAACCCAGATACAGCCTCTCATAAATTCCATAGGAAGGCTGTTGTTATCTTTGTCTTTTTTGACCTGCCAGTGAAAAACTTTTTGGGGACTCATGTCTTTGGGTAGATGTGGAACACCACAGTAAGTTCTGGAGCTCCACCTACTAACAGGGATTTTCCAATCTTGGGAGCTTCTCAGCTGAGACAAAAATCTTCTCATAAAGTGTCATCTGTTTCATCTCCTAGGAAGTGATCAACTGGGGAGAAGCTGCCAGCTATTAGTTGTCTTTGCTCCCTCTCCACAGAGAAAACTCCCCCAAAGCTGCTGGTCTTCTCTGATGCTGGGCTGGTATTAAATGACTGGCAGGGAGGAGGTGACACATAGGGAGATATGAAGCCTGTTCTGTGAGGCTTATCTCAGCCTGGTGTGGCAAGTGAAAACAGAAGCCATTAGAGGAGGAGAAGCTTGGCATCAGCAACTGTTATGTTTCTACTTATCTGGGGATGGGGATGAGGTAGAGGGTGGGTATGAGATTGAGTTGCAGCAGAAAGAATTTAGATTAGACACCTGAAAAGATTTACCAGTATCAAAGCTGTAAGGTCTAGGGGAAATGCTGTAGCTGTGGTTATCCTGAATCCTTAACACAAGGCTCCTTACATATAGATGTTCATTATATACGATGTGACACACAGGAGTGGGCTCTGGAGATTTGGGTCAAAAGTTCTAGCTGTTCTTTAATCACTTTGGGATCATTTCTTTACTGTATTTTACTCCGTTGAAACTCAGTGTCTTTATTAGTCTTCTAAGGGTTTGTTGAGGATTAAATGTCACAGTATGGGAAACGGACTCATCTAGTAATGCCTGGAACATAGTTGATGCAAAGAAATCTCTATAGAACCTGAATTCTGGGAATCAAGTGTCCCTTGATAGACTGAAAAAAATTCAAGAAATCACTAATAATTTAATTTATGGGGGTATGAATTCTTTTAGGTTGATAAATAGCTAGGAAGTTTTGAAGTGAGACAGATCTGGACACTTCTTAGAGGTAAGTGTGGCGTGGGGAGTAGGTTAGAGGAGAGGAAGGGAGAATTTGAAAAGTCAATAAAAAACTTAGAAGGATCCTCAACTAACCTCCCCAATAGTGACAGGAAGCTTTGAGAGAAAATTAGAGTAGCATCGGAGTGTTTTAAATAGGAAAGATAGAAATTCAGATTTAGATCTTGTCAAGAGTAATCTGGCTGTGCAAAGGGGGTTGAGGCATCAGAGTGGGTACAAGAAGTTAGAGACTGAAGGTTCTTGTAAAGTTCCAGGCGAGGTGGTTAAAACAAGGCATCATAATTGTGGGTGAACTGGTTCCTCCTTGCTTTATCTCTTCGTGAGGGGCAGGTGGAAGAGGTATTGGCCAGAGCCTTAGAGGCTGTTGTAGGCATTCTCTTACAATTTCTTGGAATGAACTCTGAACTCCTTAAATTTTTTATTTGAGATACCATGATTTATAATATTATTAATGATGGGGTTTCAGGCATACAACATTCCAATACCACACCAGAGTGTCTGCTTCCCTCCTCCTTTGTTTTAGTGTCTCACCCCTAACTGTTCCCCCTCTCCCAATTCTTCTGCTCTTGATAAGCTCAAGACTATAAACTAGTTCTCATTCTGTTCCCTTTGGCCATTTATTTCCTTTTCTTTACATACCATTTATAAGAAATCATTCTGGATTCTGAATCTATCCCTCTCCTTCTGACCAACTTGATTCAGGATGATAATATCAAGATCCATCCATGAAAGATATATTTTTTTAAATTTTTATTAGTGAAACACCATGAGGTACAGTTGTAGATTTACAAATTTTTGTGCTTGGGTTTTAGTTATACAATGATCAAGTACCCATCCCTTCACCAGTGCCCATTTTCCACCAGCATGGGTCCCAGTATTCCTCCCACCCCCCATTCCCTCCATCCTACCCTGCCTCTGTGGCAGGGCATTCCCTTTTGTTCTCTCTCTCCTTTGGAGTGTTGTGGTTTGCAAAAGAGCCATTGAGTGGCAATCATGTTTGGTCTATAGTCTACCTTCAGTATGCTTCTCCCATTCTGAGAGGATCCTCCCAACACCCTTTATTTGGTACTCCCTTCTCTATCTGAGTTCCCTTTTCCCCTACCATGTGTGGCTGGCCTCCAAACCATGGAGCAAAATTCCTGGTACTATTCTCAGCCATCCCCTAGAGCCTTTTTTATATTTTCACTATATAGTGTGATGTTCTCTGGTTAAACGCAGAAAGACTGTTAATGCTATGCTTCTAATATATGGAACTTGATTGAATATGAAATATATCATCCATTTTTTTTCTCATTTAAATATCAAAAGTGAAAAAGGCACATTCCACCCACACGTCACTCAAGAACTCGGGTGCTCACATTTGGGGTGGGGGTCTTCGTGAGGGCAGCCCATGGCCACCAACACTGTCCAGTGCATGACGAACAAAGGGGAACTCAGCCGGACCAGAACCAAGGGTTCGTCCTCCTGGGGTGATCTTCCTCTGGCCGCTGGGCCAGGCGGGTGGGTGGTAGAGCCAGCCCTGGGCAGCCTCTAGCTGGACGTGGTTGGCAAAGGTGATCTCGCCCGGGTCACCGAGCCTGTCACTGTCCCTCTCCTCGCTCTCATTGTCTCCCTCTCACGTGTCTGGGCTCCACACAGCAGCCGGAAATGACTCACGGGCGTGAGTCACCAGCGAGCTGAGTCACCCTGTAATTGGGGAAAGTTCTGTCCTGCTGGGTCGGGCAGATCTCCCACTTGTGCTCCTAAATAGATTGGAAACTTCTGAAGCCACTGACTGGCCTCGCTCAGGTCCCTCGCACCCACCACTTCCTTTGGGTCCAGTCAAGGGGAGAGAGAGGCTGGCCAGACCGGGACCAGGCCAGGAGCTGGGGCGGGGAGCCCCGACTGGCCACCAGGTGGCGGTGTGGCGCTGTCACTCCCGCGTGCCCCCTGGGTCCCACAGTGGGCAAGCAGGCTCTGCGCCAGACACCTCAAAGGGGTCTAGAAGCGAGTGTACATAGCACCCCCTGTCCCCCCCCACCCTCGAGCACCGTCTCTGGCAAGCACACGAGCAGAAGGATGTGATAAATATTCAAGCGTGCCCCTGCCTCCCCTCCCCCGCCGGGGCTGAGCGCCCAGCACACACAGCCTGCCCGCCTTCCTGCAAAATCAAGTTTGTGGGAAGCAGAAATCTGCTTCTGGGAGTAAACAATTCCCCGACACTCGGGATCAGGAACGCACCCAGCACTCGGGGTGGGTGGGTGGGCGGGAGCCCTGAGCCCACTTGGCTTCTGAGCTCAAAGGGTGGCTTGCGCCCGGCCCTTGGCCCACAGCCAGCCTCAGCGGAGGCAGACAGTGCTCCAGTGCCGGCAACGTGACCGGAACGCAAATCCTCCCCCCAGCCCCAGGAGCTCCAGGAGCCTCGCAGCCGCCCTGCCAAGGCTTCCAAGGTCGGCCCTGAGCACTCCACGCTGGGCTGGAGCTCATGCGGACACTTCTGTAAGTAAGTTTGCAGCAGGAGGGGGCTCTGCCTGCAGGGGGACCCTCGGAAGTGCCCCCAGGACTTCCCCCGGGCGTTTGCTCATGTCCTCCAGGGAGAGGCTGAGGTCTGGGTGAGTTATCAGTTCCAAAAAAAAAAAAAAGCAAATGTCTTTCTTTCTCTGGAAAGATCAATCCAGAAGAGATAGAAGAGATGTCGCACTCCAGATGTGCTTCCTCGCGGGTCCTTGTCCAGTTGTGTCCCATCTGGCCGCCACCTGCCTGCACTCAGGGCTCCATCACTTGGCCCATGAAAAGGATCGTTCCTGAGGATAGGGACAGGAGGTGAGCATGGGTGGAACCGCCTCGTGAATGGGGCTGCGGGTGGGTGATGCATGAAATGGGGGTCCTGGTGGCTCCTGAGACTCAATGGGGGGGACCCTGAGGGGGTCCAGTCTCTGTGCTTTGGGGACAGGAAGTGAACTGGGTTTGCATCCCTTGCCCCCACTGTTTCTTTAGGGCCATGGTGTGTGTGTGTGTGTGTGTGTGTGTGTGTGTGTGTGTGTGGGTACATCTGCATGTGTGCACGTGCATGCATGTGTGTGCACCTGTCTGGCTGGAGTCCAGCCTGGGCCCGGGAGGAGGGCGCACATCCAGCTCTCACCTGTGGGGTTGTGTCGCACCACGAAGAGGAAGGGCCTGTCCATGATGATCTCCTCGGGGGCCATGCGGGCCGAAATGATCACGGCTGCAAGGGACGGGTGTGGGTTAGCGGCGGGACTGGGCAGGGCCTTGGCATCCCCAGGGTCCCCCGGCACCCCAGCCGGGACTCACCGGTGGAGGAGGAGGCCACCGTGCCGCTCTCGTCCACCTTGATCTTCACTTTCTGCAGTGCTTGGGACACGTAGAGTGGTTCATGGTCTGAAATGGGGGGATCACAGGCCCCTGAGGCACAGCTGCATGGGGCGGGTCCCACAGGCGCCCCTTACCCTGTCCGCCGGGAGAAGCCAGCAAGGGGGCAGCCTCACCTGAGAGGCTCCTGAAGTCTGCCCGGCTGGGGCTGAACACGTCTTTCACGCCCAGGTCCTCCAGCGGTTGCTGCAGGTCAATTTCAGTCTCCAGAGAGAACCTGTGGCAGTGGCAGGGAGAGGCTGTGGGCGCGGCCCCTTGTCCATCCCCTGTGGGGAGCCGCCCCCTTGCTCGCCCCCTGTGGGGGGCACCTGACTCTGACCCTCGCCCCTCTGGGCCTCCTTAGCCGTGATTAATGACTGTCCTCAGCCCAACAGCGCTTTTGCACCTACAGAAAAGCCCAGTCTGGCTGTGGGAAGGAGCATGGACAGATTTCTCCTGGCACCTAGGCAGGAGGTGTGCTGCTGAGTGCAGGCCCCAGGGAGGACTGCCGGGTGGGGGTCACTGCTTCCCACTGGCAAGTGACTCATGGGCTCATGGGCTTGATTTGGGAGAGAGGCAGAACCCACTCAAATCTCCACCCTCCAGAGTTGGGCAACAGGAAAGCTGAGGGGGCGGGAGCGGGGGGGACACATGGCCACAGCTTCTGGATGTTTCTGTCACTGCCCAGCCCAGCTCCCTTGGCTCCTGCAGAGATGATGTGAGCCGCAGCTGAGAGCAGTGCAGAGCGGCTGGGCCCTTCCCAGTGTTTCCCCGGGGAAGGGGAGGGGCCTTCTGGAGAGGGGCAGACGGAGGTACCCCTTCTGCTCTGCCTCCATCCTTGTTCTGGGGGTCCTGTGGGTGGTGTGAGGCCAGATGAGGCACAGGTTCTAGAACCCCCACCCCCTGCCCTTCAGCAGAAGCAGGACGGAGGCGGTGGCTTAATCAAACCCATGCTTGTCTATTTCCCGCCAGCCTGCCACCACCATCAGGCCGGAAACCCCAGGGGTTGGGCAATGGTGCCCACCCTGCCCCCACCATCAGGCTGGAAGCCCCGTGGGGGTGGGCAGTGGTGCCCATCCTGCGGCCACCATCAGGCTGGGAATCCCCGTGGGGGTGAGCAATGGCACCCACCCTACCGCCACTGTCAGGCAGGATGTCCCGTGGGCGGGCACTCACTTGGGCAGCACGAGCAAGCGTACGACCTTGGTCATGTTCGCTTTCCACTGGCTCACGAGCTCCGAGTCGAGGATGTCGGTGAGGGCGGACAGGGGCACCTCCTTCTGGTAGGGCGCGGCGATGAACATGCTGATGGTGCCGCCATGGTAGGGCAGCTCCACAATGTCGTAGATGTGGCCATCGGGGGTGGTGCACTCGGCTGCAGGGACAGGCGGTGCCTTGGAGCAGCCGGCTTCTCACCCTGGCCCCAGGCTCCTGCCGCTCCCTTATCTCAGCAGTTTGGGGAAGGCCCCGCCCCCTGCGGTGACTCCCCAGCACTCTGGCATATTCCCAAACCCTTGCGGAGTCAACATGCGGAGAACCATTTCTCTACCGTTTTTTTTTTTTTTTTTTGGTTTGGGAGCCCTACCTGACAGTGCTCAGGGCTGATTCCTGGCTCTGAGCTCAGATCACTTCTGGCAGGGCTCGGGGGACCCTTGGGGATGCTGGGGATGGAACCCACCTTGGCTGGCTGCAGGACCAGGCCCCATCCTCCACCGCTGTCCTATCGCTGGGACGCCTTGACCTCTTGGGGGGGGGGCTCCCTTCTTTCCTCCACACTCCTGCCCCGCTCCTCGCCCCACACCCACCCTGCCATGGAACTCCTTAATCTCAGCTTCCAACTTCCACACTCCCAGGGGGATCCCACCAGGAACTGCTGAGGCACCCTGGCGGGCGGGACAGGGAGTGGTCAGGGGATCAAAGGGAAGCCCGGAGGTTTCTGCACTTCAGCTTCAGCCTGCAAGGGAATCACCACGGGCACCGTGCCAGGGTTGGTTCTCCTGGGCGGGCGGCACTCACTGTAGTTGAACTTGTTGGTCTGTGCCATCATGGGCACCGAGAAGCTGCTGCCGTCACTCCTGTGGAAGAGGCGGTGGTGGGTGGCCGACCGCGGGAAGGGCATCATCCACTGGCCGTTGAAGTAGAGCGCGTTCACCAGCACCAGCCGTGTGAGCGGGTCCAGGGTGTCCGTGCTCAGCAGGTCCGTGATCATGCCTGGGGGTGTCAGGCAGGGCGGGTGCTCAGGGCTCTGGGCAGAGGGTGGGGCTGGGGCACCCCTCTGGCAGCTTCTAGCAGCTTCTAGTCTGGGTTTTAGTGTAGTTTTGTTTTTCTGTTTTGCAGGGAGGGTCTATGACCAGCAGTGCTCAGGGTTACTCCTGGCCATTCTTGGAGGATCCTGCAGGATGCCAGGGACCGAACCCTAGTCGGCCGCATGCAAGGCAAGTGCCTCCTCACTGTACTGTCTTTCTGGCCCTTCTAGACTGTTCTGTCTCCCTTCGATGGTAAGTATCAGGCTTGGTCACTCCCTGACTTGGTCCTGAGACCCTGATGGGATCCCCAAACCAGGTTTTTTTCCCTTTTGCTCCCTGAGGTTGTAGAGGACGTCCCGGGGTTATATCTAGTGGCCTGGCGGCTTTTAGGGGCTCCTTCTAGGTGGGTTTGAGGATTCTGAATGCATTTGGCCTTTTTTTTTTTTTTAATTTTCTCCTTGATTGGAGGGGGGGTCTCACCTGGTGACACTCAGGGGTTACTCCCGAGTCTGTACTCTGTGCTCTGTGCTCTGGGGACCATATGTGATGCCGGGGATCAAACCTGTCTTGGCCACGTGCCAGGCAAACTCCCTCCCCTCTGTCACTCCAGCCCTGCGTTTGGCTTTCTGACTGCAAGGGAGGGGGCTGGAGGGGCAAGGCTGGGTGGGGGTCCTGGTCTCTCTGGCCCTGGCGCTCGGCCTGTGTGCTCACCTTTAGTGTGTTTCTGCACCCAGTCGTTCACGATGAACCTGGCTCTCTCCACCTCCGAGAAGTCCACCTGCTTGACCGTGGTCTGGAACAGCTTGAAGAAGTGGGGCATGAAGCCCGGGCTCAGGAGCAGGTCGCGCTGCACGAAGATGGCGTTGGCAGCACTCAGTTCGTCCTTGTTCCACGGGGCCAGGAGCTGCTTCTGCAGGCGGCGCAGGGCGGGCGCCACACCGCGGTCTGCCGGGCCAGAGGACACGACAAGCTCAGGCCTCCTCTATCCTGCGCTCAGGGCAGTCTCCTCCTCGGGGGTGGGTGGGCCACACCCAGCAGGAGTTACTCCTGGCTCTGCGCTCAGAGGGGGACGCTGGTGCTGTTCGAGGACCCTGCGGGGTGCTGGCAATCAAACTAGGCGGCTGCCTGCAAGGCCAGTGTCCTGCTCACTGCTCTGTCTCTCTGCCCCAAGTTTTTCCTTTTTTTTTTTAATTTTTTTTTCTTTTTGGGTCACACCCGGCATTGCACAGGGGTTACTTCTGCCTTTCACTCAGGAATCACTCCTGGCGGTGCTCGGGGGACCATATGGGATGCTGGGAATCAAACCCGGGTCGGCCGTGTGCAAGGACAACACCCTACCCTCTGTGCTATCACTCCAGCCCCAGTTTTCCGTTTTTATGAAACTTTCCCATTTAGTTCAGGGGTCTGGGGGCCGATTCTGGCTAACTGGGCCGCATAGTTCCACGCTTCAGTCCAGTGGGGTTTGGGTGAACATGTACATTTTTCCAGCACCCTCGGTCTCCCCTTCTGGAAGCAGAGGGTGAAGGGGACAGGGAGCAGGCTGAGGTCATCAAGCCCGCTGAGGGGCGTGTCAGGAAGGAGACGGGAGGCCCCCGCGTCCAGGTCAGCCTTTCCTTGGTTTCTGGCTGTACCCCCACCCCCCATCCTTTGCCCCAGTCCCACCTTCCGTCCGGAAGTACATGGCCTCCTGGATCTGTCGCCGGCTCTCCCCCGCCGTGGTGGTCTGGAGCATGGCCAGCACAGAGGCCACGCCGTACGGGGAGAAGGCCATGTTGCTGTCCGGGGAGGCCTGGGCCACCTGCTGGAAAACCTTCACCCCGAAGTCCGTGACCAGCCGGGCGGCCCGCACTGTGTCGGTCCTAGCGCCTGCAGCCAGGGCCAGGCCCAGGGCCAGGCAGGCGAGGACGGGACCACTGAGCATCCTAGGGGCACAGACACGAGCGTGAGGGAGGGAGCGGGGGAGGGGAGGGGCCCCCACTTTGTGCTGGCATGTGGGGAGACCATGCCGGGTTTGCATCGAAGCCCTTCTCATCCCGGCCCAGGCAATCGTATGTATTTTTTTGGGGAGAGGGGTTTCCCCAGTGGGCTCAGGGGACCCACGGCTCCACCTGGCAGTGCTCAGGGACCCAGGTGGTGATGGGGTTTGAACCCAGGTGCCCGGACATGTGAAGGATGAGTCCCAATCACTGGGCCATCTCTCTGACCCCCTTGGGAGGGTTTAAATTTTGTATTTGGGTGCTGCGAATGGAACCTGGATGTGCCACATGAATGGCATCTGCTCTGCCCTGAGCCCCAGCCCTAGTCCCCCACTGACCCCCAATACTGAGGTCTTCAGCACCATTTCTTTTCTGGGGGAGAGGGGTTGGACTACACTTGGTGGTGCTCGGACCCGACTCCTGGCTCTCTGCACTCAGGGAGCTCTCCTGGTGGGCTCAGGGGTCCCTGGGGTGCTGGGGTCGAACTGGATCAGCTGTGTGCAGGGCAAGGGTCCTCGCGGCTCGCTGCACTAGAGCCCCAGCCCCTGTCTCTTGGGAATTCTTGGTACCATTTTCCTCACTCCCAGGAGGCTGGGGCATCCGAGGATAATGCCCCGAGCCTGCAGGATGCTTCCAGAGTCTTACTGGGGAGCTCCCCTCTCTGCTCATCCCTCCTGGGGACTGTGGGGGCAAATGGTGGTGTCTCATGGGGGACTGAGCAGGCGGGAGACACCCGTTGCTGGGGCTGGGGGCTTCCCTACAGCCTGGCCATCGCTACTAAGGCCCGGATTCAGTTAGGGTCCGTGTCTGTCCAGGGAGTGGGAGTGAGGGCCCCGGAATGGAGGAGATCCCAAGGGCCCCCCGAGTGTGCGGAGAGCATCCACCCTCCTCTTACCTCAGGTCTCGGTGCTCCGGGGTCTGGTTGTGCAGGCTCAGCTGTGGCCGCTGCAGGGATGCTGGCTGTGGTGGCGGCTGCGGTGGCTGGGCCGGGGCTGCACGGAGAGAGAGAGAGAGAGAGGGCTCTGCGGGCAGTGCTCCTGAGTCTGGAACTAGAGGCAGCTGCGTTCCTGGGGAGCCCAGGCCGCCTCCTTTTAAAGCAGATTTGGGCAGGAAGTAGATGAACTCATGGGCGGCCCCTCCCACTTTCTGGCTGTGGAGTCCGGCAGCTGGGGGCCTCCTGCCCCTCCCCTGCGCGTTGCTAAGGCGTGTGTGTGTGTGTGTGTGCGTGCGTGTGTGTGTGTGTATGTGTGTGTATACACATGTGACACCCCAGTCTTGGCCACTGTCTCCCTCCATCTGGCTCCTCTCCCAGCTCCCCTGTCTGTCTCTGGCTGGTGTGTGCCAACTGGACACTGGCAGAGCTGATGACCCCAAGCTGCCCAGTGTCTGGCGTGACAGTGGCCCCCAGAGCTAATCGGGGGAGACCGACTCCTCCTTTCCCCAGAGACAGTCACCTCAAAGTTCTCAAAGCCGCCAGGAACCCTGTGAGTTTTCTCGCTGGCTGTGGGCACACCCTCCCTCCTGGCTTCTCCCCAGCAGCCCGCGGGCATGGAGGAACGTGCCATGTCTGGGTCTGGACTGCTGGGACAGACGCTGCCTTTGCCTCTGGCTGCCGGGCTTGGGTGATGCAGGACTGAGTCCCCCGAGCATCCAGACGCTGGACGTGCCCCCAGGGGCCCTCTTTTGAGCCCAGGGCTCTGGGTGGGTCACAGGTGTGCCCGGTGGGGGACTGGAGGCTGGACAGGATCCAGGGGGACGTCTGGGCTGCGGAATTCAGAGTTTGTTTTTCTTTTTTCTTTTTTGGCTCTGGGGCCACACCCGGCGATGCTCAGGGGTTGCTCCTGGCTCTGCACTCAGGAATCTCTCCTGGAGGTGCTCGGGGGACCCTATGGGATGCCAGGGAACGAACCTGGGTGGTCCAGGTGCGAGGCAAGAGCCCTCCCTACTGGACTGTCAAAGCAGCCCCAGGTTTTTGGGTTTTGTTTTGGAGCCACACTCAGCGACGGTGCTCAGTGATCACTCCTACCATGCTCGGGGGACCCTGTGGGGTCAGACCCGGGTCTGCGTGCACAAGTGCACGAAGCAGGCGCCCTCCCCGCGGTGCTGTGCTGGGGGTTTGGTCTCTGGGTAGGAGAGTTTGCTTTCTCGGAAGAATTATGTCTTATCCTTTTCCTGCAGACCAGACTTGGGTACCACAGCTGTGGGGAGGGTGGGTGGAGGAAGGGTTTGTGGGGTATGCTGCCGGGATCCGGGCTGGCCCAGCGAGGGAAAGTCTCGAGAGCTGAGAAAGTGACTTGAGGCTACTGGACGGCGGGGGTAGGGGGCAGGCCTGAACCTGGAATGTGGGGTTGCACACTGGCCGCTTGGGGGTCCTCGGGGTGCCCTGGAGATGCCTGGCACAAACACCAGGAAGTGTTTGCAGGTGACAGCATCAGGATATTTGTTTTGGATTTTCTCAGTAAACAGATGTCAAGGGCAACCGTAGCTGGGCGGTTCCCCCCCTCCCTTCTCTGGGGCCCCCAGAGTCAGGTGGGAAGGTGGGTGGCAGAGAGAAGGGAGATTCCTCCCTGGAAAGTTGCAGTCATCCCACTCATGTTCCCATGGGGCTGCGCCTCATTTAGACTCTTGTGGCGGCGTGCACAGCTGAGAGCCGCTGAGTTGGAGTGGGCCGCATCTGGGGGCACTGTGCAGACCCCCGTCTCTTCTCCCCGAAGGCCCCCAGGCCTTGCCTCCCACCCATGGGCATGAGACAGGAACAGAGATCGGGTTGAGTGCAACCCCCACGTTGGTTTTTATTCTGGGAGCCAGGCCATGAGTGGCGGTACTTGAGGGCTGCGTCGGCTCTGTGCTTGGAGGGGCTCCGTCCTGGCAGTGCCTGGGCTCATGGCTCTGTGTCAGACACAGGACTCGCTCAGCAAAGCTGCGGTACTCGAGTGGCAGAGCGGCGGGTGGAGATGGGGCTGGAAGCGAGTCCTTTTATTTTATTTATTTATTTTTATTTTTGGGCTTCTGGGCCACACCTGGAAATGCACAGGGGTAACTCCTGGCTCTGCGCTCAGGGTTCACCTGGAGGGGCTCAGGTGACCCTGTGGGGTGCCGGGGATTGATCCTGGGCCGGATGCATGCAATACCAGCGCCCTCCCTGCTGTCCCCTCGCTCTGGCCCCTGCTTGGTGTTTCAGGTGCTGATGCTGCCAAAGCTGCAGGCTGGGCGGGGGGGGGGGGGGGGGAAGAGTATGATCCTAGGGGTCACTGGTCGGCCACAGGAAGGGGCTAAAGTCAGGAGATGCCACGGCTGGGAAAAGGATCTGAAACGGTGCCGCAGAGGCGGGTGTCCGGGCGAACTGGTGTTGCCCTGACCCCCGCCCTGTTCCCAGGAAGCGGCCAGGCCACCTGCTGCCCCTCAAGGACTGGTCATCTTCCCCTTTCCCTGAACCCCCACACTCACCCGAGACCCCACCCCTTCTTCAAAGCCCACGGGATCCAGGGAGTAAAGTTCCTCTGAAGCAACAGCGGCCCGGGTTCCCTGGAGGCCCGCAGATAAGGGGTGAGTGTTGCCTGTGGATTTTTGGGGAAAGTTCCAGACGGCAGCGTCGGGGAAAGTGTCTCCTTGACCCTTTAGCAGGTGGTTTGTGACTAGGCCAGACTCACTCTTTCCGGAACTCCCCGCCCCGGGTCTGGCGCCCCGCCCCCACCCTTTTCTTCTCTTTCTCTCTCCCTGGTTCCCTTTCTGCATCCTGCTGGGCCTGACCCTCCTC
>JAOXYA010432640.1:0-17443 GCA_028565675.1 Sorex palustris
AGGGCTAGGATGAAAGAGACGTTACTGGGGCCTGCTCGAGGCAATCGACGAATAACAGGATGATTTGTGATTTGTGATATTCCCCCCCATCCCATTATCTGTTCTGATTGGCTGGCTACCTGCTCCATGAGCAAGATTTAGAGTGACTGACTAAATTCACCTGATGCCCCCCCCCCCTTCCGCTCCTGCTGTGTCATTATTGTTTCCATCTGTGCTGAGGTGGGTGTTAAGCAGCTAAGCATGTTTTCTTTCAAAAAAAACCAGAATTTTATTGATTTTTTGGGGTCACACCCGGCAATGCTCAGGGGTTACTCCTGGCTCTGCACTCAGGAATTACTCCTGGCGGTGCTCAGAGGACCCTATGGGATGCTGTGAATCGAACTCGGGTCAGCCGCATGCAAGGCAAACGCCCTCCCCGCTGTGCTATCGCTCCAGCCCCTAAGCACATTTTCTTTGTGCGAACCTTTAGATGGGCATATGGTTTTGGGAGATGAACAGCACTTTCTGGGAGTGAACCCCTAGATTCCATGGCCAAGTTTGTTTTACTTTTGAAGCCTGTGAACGGGTTTTCCAGGCACGCTCTGGGTATTCCCACCGCTGTGTGAGGGCTTCCAGCTTCTGCACTTTCTCCTGGGCAGGTCAGAGGGAGCCTTGTGAGTTTCAGGCTCTGCCTTTTTGATTCCATGCACCTGCTGGTTCCCATCTTCTTGTCTCTCTGAAGATACATCTTTTCACAGGTGGATTGAACATCTTAGGTTTTCTTGGGAGAAGCAGCTACTAAAATCTTTAGCCCACGTTTTAATTGAGTTGTTTGTTTTCTTATTGAGCTAAGACATTTTTATTGGGGTGTAATTGACCTGTAAAGTTATTCTGGTTTCAGGTGTACAAGCTGCTGAGTCAATATCTACAGACATTGTGAAATCATCCCCACAGCAAGCGCAGCCACGGCCCACCACCACACCAAGCTAGCTTTTAGGATTTTCTCTCTTGCTAACCGTAAGCCTGTTCTTAGGCCCAGGAGATGGTACAGAGGGTACCACCTTGCCCGCGGCCGACCCAGGTTCAACCCCCCGGCATCCCATAGGAACCTCAAAACCCTGCCAGGAGTGATTCTGAGTGCAGAGCCAGGAGTAATCCCTGAGCATCGCCAGGTGAGGCCCCAAAGAATAGAAACAAGAACAAAAGTGTAAAAGTCGGCTCTAGGGCAGGAGCGATAGCAGAGCGGGTAGGGGTGCGCCTTGCTCGTGCTGACCTGTGTTCGATCCCTGGCATCACATAGGCTCCCCAGAGCGGCGCCACGAGTGACTCCTGAGCTGATCCCTGAGCGTGGTGTCCTGTTCTTCGTTGAGGCCAAGGTCCAGTCACTGCCACCCCTGCCCGCAGGGTGCCTGCGTGGCTTGTGCCCCGTCCAGAGGGGCTGTGGCAGCTGGGTGCTTGTGCACATGAGTGTCGGGGTCCTGGCCAGTCGACTCCTGTGCACGGGAGTATGATCCCCTGAAGTCGCCGGACTTACTCCCTGTGGGAGAGGGAGTGGGAAGGGGAGAAGACTCCACTCTGGCCCTATGCTCACTATGGGATTCCTGCCAACTGCCTAGAAAGAAACCGTGAAGGAACACCAAAGAGGGGGAGAGTTGGTGGCCAAGCAGTTCTCCGCTTATTGACTCTTACACAGGGGTTTTTATGCACACAATCGGGGGCCACTGCACTCATGTATCATGCTTATCTCTTCAAGTTCAGTACAGATGGTAGTTAATGATTTGAACTCCCCAATCTTGGGCCGGATTAATCAACTCAGGCAAATGTGAACTGTCACGCCCCTCATCTCAATTGTCTCCTCAACCAGAATGCCTGCATGTGTGGAATGCTGGGGCAAGCCCCTGGGCCCGAGTAAACAGGGCCGGCTCTTGCTATCAGGGGTAGGGGGTTTGGTCAAAGTCTCAGGCTGGCTGCTGAGATCTCAACACATGAGCACACTCAGCCGTGCTGCCCTGTGCCTCCGACCACTGATGGCCCCTGGGGAGAATGACAGCTGCGTTTCTGAAGGCACCCCTTCCCCATTGTTGCAGGGCCCTGCCCTGAGCCTGAGACCAAGCCTGCAGGGGAGACCCTGCTGGTAGCAGAGCTAGTTTGGCTCCTCAGTGTATTGCTACAGCAACCACCAAAAGTTGACCCCTGCCATGCGTCAAAGGTTCCCTGAACCCCCAGCTTTGCCAACGGGCTCACTTGAGATTTGTTTGATCAGCCTCGAAGCTTCTTTCTCTTTTATTTTTTATGTATTTATTTTTCCTTTTTGGGTCACACCCAGCGAAGCTCAGGGGTTGCTCCTGGCTCTGCACTCAGGAATTACCCCTGGAAGTGCTTAAGGGACCCTATGGGATGCTGGGGATGGAACCTGGGTCAGCCGCGTGCAAGGCAAACGCCCTACCCGCTGTGCTATCGCTCCCGCTCTGGCCCTGCTTCTGTCTCTTTTAAAGACCTGGAAACGGAGCCCCAAGAGATGAAGTGGCCTGCTTGCCTAACCACCAGATAGAAAAGTGTGATGGAAAGCAAGAGCTTGGCAGTTTCAGACTAACTGCAACTGTGAAAGCCAGAGCAAACAGTTGCTTTTGTTTGGCTTTATTGTTGGGCCACACCCGACGATGCTCAGGGCTTACTCGCAGGTCAGCACGCTCAGGGGTCACCCCAGCCAGCTGCGCACCAGCTTGTCCAGTCTGGTCCCAAAGTGACTGCTTCTATTGACACAGGATAATTCAAGTTAGGTGACCTCCAGGTGCAGGTGTGTGAGCAGGATCTCCTTCACCCTGGAGTCCACCCGCCCCAGTGGAGGAGTCTGGGGTGTAAGTAAAATTCAGGCCGACTTTTGTCCAAGCATCAGAAAAGGGGCTGCCCAAGAGAAGGCTCAGTGGGCTAAGCCTGTCCTTTCCATGCAGGAAGCCCGAGGTCCATCCCCAGCACCGCATGGTCTGCCCAGGTCCCTGGGAGCAGTCCCTGAGCACTGCTGGGGGTGCCCCCAAGAAACAGGGTGACCCATAGACCCGTGCTTCATGGAGCAGGTGGTACTGCCCCTCCCAGGGGTTGCTGAGATGATTGGGGGTGCAATCAGGTAGCTGCTGGATGTTTCCTAAAATGGGGGTCTCTGTCATTGGGCCAGTGTGGACCCCGCCTTCGAATCCTCCAGATGAAGCCCCGATCTCTCAGGCAGCTGTGTGGACGCATGAGGCTGAGTTCAGGGGTGACTTGTTTTTCACTGAGTGTTACACAATGAGTGAAGAGATCCACTTCTTTGGCCCTTGGGCTGTGGAGGTGCTGGGGATCGAACCCAGGGCCTCGTGGATGCTAAGCACCAGCTCCATCACTGAACTATACCCCTGATGGGACTGGAGCGATAGCACAGCGGGTAGGGTGTTTGCCTTGCACGCCGCCAATGTGGCCAACCCGAGTTCGATTCCTCTGCCTTCTCGGAGAGCCCGCAAGCTACCGAGAGGATCTCGCCTGCATGGCAAAGCCTGGCAAGCTACCTGTGACATATTTGATATGCCAAACACAGTAACAATTGTCATAATGGAGACGTTACTGGGCCCAATAGAGCAAAAAACGATGAACAGCGGGAGGACAGTGACAGTGACAGATACACAATGGACGAAGCGACGAGGGTCCACAGAGAGCAGACCTCCGGTGATGCAGGGGCCATGGGAGCAGGCCAGGAGGGGTCATCACCCCTGGGCACTGAGTGTCGCCTGCCTGAGCACTGCGCGCCCAACGTCGCCGCCTGTGAACATCAAGAAAATCTCACACATCTACACAGGTGGTGGCCTTGCCAGGGCCTTATAATCTTGGAGGGTACAGAGCGAGTGATTTGGGGGGGACAAGACTGGGTTCAGAGGTCACTGTTGGAAAGGGCACACTTGGTTCCCAGGACACAGATGAGGTCCCCAAGCAGGGGCCCCCAAACAGTCACAAAACACATTTTCTTCTAATGTCCAGCAGTACCCAGCCTCTCAGGGCAGGGCTGAGGGGTGACGGGATGGACTGGGGGGTGGCACTGAGCTTTGGGGGATGGGGATGGGCTGTGGGGGTGCCACAGGGTGCTGCTGGGGGCAATATGGGCTGCAAGAGCAGCATGGAAGGAAGATCTGGACCCAGGGGAGCAGGGACTGGTCGGGTTGGGTCAGCCGCTGGACTGGGAAAGCTTCTTTTTTCCTTTTTCCTTTTTTTTTCTTCCTGTGCTTTTCGGGTCTCTGGAGATGTACAGGGGTTACTCCTGGCTCTGCACTCAGGAATTACCCCTGGCAGTGCTTGGGGGACTATATGGGATGCTGGGGATTGAACTTGGTTGACTGCGAGCAAGGCAAACGCCCTCCCCGCTGTGCTCTCGCTCCGGCCCTCCTTTTCACTTTAAAAAATTTGGGCTCACATCCAGCAGTGCTCAGGAGTTACTCCTGGCGGTGCTCAGGGGACTATATGAAGATGCCGGGCATCGAACCAGGGCTGGCTGCCTACAAGGCAAATGCCCTCCCCGCTGGACTCTCTGGCCCTGGGAAAGTTTCTTTTAAAATGCAGTAGCCATGGGGGCTCAGACAAAGGTTGAGGAAGGGGTCCCACCTCCTCCATCCCCCATCATTGGCACTTTATGACCTAGGCCAGAACTAAGCCGGCTGGACCTTCTGGGTGTGAGGGGACAGGCCAGGGGCCCCCTTATCCCCGAGACCCTCCCAGAGACGGGTGGGGCGGGACCCGGGTTAGAAGGCAGTTCCCCGCGCGGGTACCGCCTCTGCGCTCTCTGCTGCAGGTTCCGGAAGCTGCACGCCGTTTCTCGCCGCGAAGATGCGGTTTATCTCCACAAACATCTTGCCCTGGGTCTTGGGAATCACCAGGTAGGTGTAGATGGCCGTAAGGAAGCAGATTCCTGTGAAGACTGTGATGTGTTTCTGGGAGCAGAGTGGGAAGGTGGAGTCGCCCCAAGGAGACACACTCAGAAAGTGGGGCCCCTTGGGGTATAAGGGGGGGTGTCCCTGGGCCATGCTCCAGGACAGGAATGGAGGCAGAGGGTCTCCGGTCCGGCCTTGCAGGGTGAGCTCGCTCCCTGGTGGACAAGCAGGAGGGGCTCATCTGGGTGGACGGGAATGCGAAGCCCACGAGGAAGGCGGAGAGCTAGTGCTGGGCTCTGTCCACCCTGAAGGCAGCCGGCCGTGAGGACTGCAAGAAGGTCTCAGTGCACACCACTGACGGGACGGGGCCTGGGGCACGGGATGAGTGAGGGGTGGAGATCTGCTCTGGCCTCTGACCCTCCCTCATGACCTCGGTGCGGGCATCTTCCCGACCTGCACCCCGACCTTCCTCCCGGACCTCCCTCCCGGGCCTCTCTCCAGCCTCCTCCCAGACCTCCCTCCTGGGCCTCCCTCCCGGCCTCCTTCCCGGCCTCCCTCCTAGGCCTCCCTCCTGGCCTTCGTCCTGGGCCTCTCTCCAGTCTCCTCCTAGCCTCCACCCTAGGCCTTCCTCCTGCCTCCCTTCAGGCCTCCTCCTGGCCTCCTCCCAGCCTCCATCCTGGGCCTCCCCCAGGCCTTCCTCCATGCAGGTATCTTTGGGCCTTCCTGCTGGACCTCCCTCCTGGGCCTCCCTCCCAGCCTCCCTCCCGGCCTCCTTCCTAGGCCTCCAGGTCGCAGGAAGTCTCAAGGTCACATGGATCACCAGCTCCCGCATCTTCGCCGCGAGAAACGGGGTGCAGCTTCCGGAAGGTGGTGATCCATGTGACCTTGAGACTTCCTGTGGGCTGTTGTGGGCAGCCCCCGCCGGAACTGGGGCAAGAGGGAGCGCAGCTCTGCCCACAGAACCAGGGCGGAAGCTACAAGGTGCTGTCTGGAGGGGAGCCCCAACGTCCTTGACAGGGGCGGGCATGGAGCTCCTCTGAGGTCAGCGGGGATGAGTCAAGGTGGGCCAACGGGAACTGGAAAACCTTGGGAGCAGGGAGCGCAGGGGCCTGCCCCTCCCTCACAGGTGCCAGAACCTTGTGTAGACTGATTTTCCCTGGGAAGTGCAGAGCAGCGCGGGGCTGGGGACGTGCTGCCCCCCTGTGATTGGTCTGGGGAACAGCAGCACTGCCCTTTCCTTTGCCTTGGTGGTGGCTGCTTGCCTCTCTAACCATCTCTGCCACCCAGACACTGCTATCAGTCTGTGTCCACGGTCCCTGTGGCCCTCACAGTAAGATGCTGTCCCTTCGCAACAAGCTCCCGGCCGGAGCGTGCTGGGGGAGGCACAGATCACGACTCTGGGGCCCCCAGCCCTGGCCTGCACCCTGGCCGTGCCTGGCGGGCCCCACTCACACGAGCAGTCTGTCTCTCGTGTCTGCGACCCTGCACCCCAACCCCGCAGTCTGGGGGTGCTTGGAGACTTGTCCAGAAGACACCAGCAGGAAGGCCCGGCCCACTCCGCACACCCCCCTGAAAAATACTGATAACCCCACCAGTGTGAGGGTGTGGCAGAAAGGAAGGTCCTCTCCAGACTGTGGGGAAAGTTCTGGTGTTGGGGACCCCAATGCCTTTGCTGAGGCAGCGAGAAGGGGGTTCGGGTCTCAGGAACCTGGAGGGGTGACCCTGGAGTGCAGAGGCTCTGGGGAGGTGGGCTGGGAGGAAGGGGGCCGCTGGCACGTTCACGGGGAGAACAGGGCACCCCAGGCTGTGCAGGTCTGGGGACAGCAACAACTGAGCTGTGGGGGCACTGGGAGGTCAGACATAACGGACCCCCCCACGCCATGCATACTGCCCACCCACCCTGCCCGGGGGCTCCCTCCACTGCAGAGGTGCATGTCACTGATGGGTCCTGGGCACAGCCAACAGACCCCTGGCCTGGTGAGTGTCGCTCTGGGGTCGAGCCTGTGAATGAGTGAATGAGTGAATGCAAGCTGGCAGGGCCTGCGGAGAGGCAGGCTGAGTCCCTGAGGAGGTGGCTCTGGCAGTGTGTGTGTGGGGCCCAGGCCGGGGCCCAGGGCACAGGGAGCCTGCTGGGGGCAGGGCTAGACTCACTGGGCCCAGTGGAGTGTCCCACGATGTACGAGAAGATGCAGAACCACGCTGAGATACGACAGCTCCTGGACCTGGCTCTGTGGGGAGATGAGATGGGGGTGCAGGAAGCCCCCCAGGATACCCCCGAGATCCCACCTTGCTGCCTCGGGACGCTCCCAGCCGCTCCCAGGAGTTCCCTGGTCCCCGCGGTTCTCTGCACCTCCTGAGAAGTAACCCCCCTTAGTCTCCCTGACAAGGGGAGGGCTGGAGTGTTGGAGTCCTGCCAACAGAGAGCCTCAGGGCCGACCACGGGGCACTCAGGGAGCCCCGGGCTTGGGGGGTCAAAAATGGCTCCACTGAGACCATCAGCATCCCCTCTGCCCCCACTGCTGGGCCACAGACCCCCCCACCAGGGGACCCTTCACTGGATAGTAGGGGGCGCCCCACCAGCCGTGCAAAGGCCCTGTGGGGTGAGAGGTGGGCTAGAGGGGGCGGGCTCTCTAGCAGGGGGTGCCTGGGGGTCTCTGGGCTCAGTGCCGAGGCTGCTGGGTTGGCACAACTCTCAACCCTTCTCTCCCGAGACCACCCTGGGTGGAGGGGACCATTCTGATACCCAGAGCCTGTAGCTGGGGTCTGCCTGGGGCGGGGGTGGGGGCGTGGGCTGTGCTTGTCTGACGCACCCCTGCACCCCCACAGTCTGTCCCTGCCGCCCTGAACTAAATTCTTTTTTTTTTCTTTCAGGTTATTTCTGGATTTGCACTCAGGAATTACTCCTGGCAGTGCTCAGGGGACAATATGGGATGCTGGGAATCGAACCTGGGTCGACTGCATGCAAGGCAAACACCCTCCCCTCTGCGCTCTCGCTCCAGCACCCCTGAAGTGAATTCTTAAACCCCGCAGACAGAGTCCGTGATGTTTCCCGGAGGCTGTCTGCATGGATCCCGGGGGTGTGGGGGGCTCCATGCACTCCACAAAGGGAATGACTTTGCGGCTCACTCCTCCTCCATCTCCCTGCCTGCGGAACTGAACAGAGCATGGATCGAGGGAAACTTGTTTCTCCGTGACACAGTGGTCCGACCACGAGAGCCACCAAAGCCACGTGTGTGAACATGGTGGGGACAGGCTTCCCTTTTGGAGGGGAGACTTCGAGGTCCTCGAACTGGGAGGGGTGCAGGTTCAGGGGGAGCCAGGCCTCTCCTGCCCCAGGTGCCCTGCCGCACCCACCTGGAAGAGCAGGGCCAGGGTCAGCACCACGCATGCCGAGCCACAGATGCTGTAACCCACCAGCAGGAGGCTCCGTCTTCCCAGCCACTCCACAGTGAAGGCCTGCAGGGAAGGGGGCAAGTGGGGCGCCCTCTCTCCCTCCACACCCTCTGCTTGCTTCTGCCCCGGGACCTCACACCCACAAGTGCCAGGAATCGAACCCAGGGCCTCACACAAGCACGGCAAGTGCTAGACCACTGAGCCACATTCCCGGCCCTTCCATAAAACACTCTGGAGCAAGTTTCTGTTTGTTGGTTGGTCACACCCAGTGGTGCTCAGGTCTTACTCCTAGCTCTACGCTTAGGTGTCACTCCTGGCAGGGCTCAGGGGACCAGATGGGATGCCAGGGATTGAACCCATGTCAGCCTTGTACAAGGCAAGTGCCCTACCTGCTGTACTATTGTCCTGGCCCCTCTGGGCAAGTTTTACATCACCCAAGTACCACCCGGCAGGAGACTGTGATGGCCACATGGGAAGCGCTTTATGAGGGAGGACTTGGAGAAGAGGCTAGTCGCCTTGGACCACATCCGCCAGGACCCGGGACAGAGCCCTGGGGACGCTAATCCTGTTCTGAGAGTCACTCACTGAGACGACGGTCATCACGATGTTGACCACGCCGGCGCCCCCGGTCACATACTGCAAGTGCGAGGCCCCGATGCCCGCAGAAGTGTAGATAAGGTCGGTGTAGTAATTGATCTGAAACAGGGGCCCAGCCCACGAGTGCCCCCCCGCCGCCCTGACTCGGCCACTAGCAGCCCTGGAAGCTGGGCGGGTCGGAAGGGTGATGACAGGAAGGGGGGACGAGCCCTCAGAGCTTTGCGTGGTCGGGGTCGCGGCCAGGCAAGCACCCCTCCCTCCTCGCCTTTCCCTCTGCACAATGAGCCTTGGACTCAGTAGTCACAGACTCTGTAGGTCACAGCTGCTGCCGTCCCTGGTGGCCACTGGGCTCTCCCGCTGGGACTTCCCTTGGGAAACTGGCTGTGTGTCCCCAAGGTCTGATGTCACTTCCACATGACCCCTTTTCTCGCCCACAACTGGGCAACCTGTCCAGCTCCCCTCGGGGCTGCGGGGACCGGGTAACCGCAGTTCCCACCCCAAGCAGAGAAACCCGCCTTCTCCCCAACCCCACGCGGCTCTCGGCTGAGCTGTCTGTTCTTCCTGCTTTGCAGGCAAAGGGCTCGGGAGGGGACGGAGAGGGGGAAGCCTGGCAGCCGGAGCAGCGGAGGCGGAATGAGGGGCGAGCTGTGACCTCCCGTCTCCTCCTTGGCTCTCCGGCACGACCCCCTCTGTCTGGAGATGACGTCTGTGGTGGCCTCAGCTCTGCAGGGCCCCCCGGTGCTGTGCAAGCCAGGTGGGTGCGCCAACTGCCTTCCCCTTCCCGCCAGAGGCGGGACAGGCACGGCCAGCTCTGAGCTACAGGAGCCAGGGTGGCACTGAGCACCGGGCCGAGCACTGTGAGAACCACTGATGCATTTGACGGTTCCAGTGGGCTGGGGTGCGGGGGAGGACAGTCACCCCTCCAGCAGCCACAGTCACTGCCTGTGGTCACGCCCAAGGCCATGGCCACGCCACAAAGACACCCGTGCCCACTCGGCCCTCCCATGGTGGTGGCCACGCCCACCAGCAAAGCCACGCCCACCGCATAAGAGGCCACGCCCGCAACATTGACCACGCCCACAGCTCCCCCACCACGCTCCAGCTGCGCGTGGAGCGCCCCTTGGCCTGTTCACTGTGTTCACCCTTGAGAGCTGCTGGCCGGCCATGAGCACGAGATGGAGATGAGCTGCCAGCCGGGAGGCCGGATGGTGAAGAGGTTCCACATGGACAGGCGACCCTCGGTCCTCTCAGTTGACAGTGCTCCCAATTCACCTCAAGGTCATTGGGCCAGATTCCTCCTCGGCGCTCACCTCTCCCCACCCCTCCTAGAACCCCCCATCATCCTCCAACCTGCCCGCCAGAGCCCCACGCCTGCGCCCGCCACCCCTCCACTCTCCCGGAGTCAAGCTCTGGCCCAGGAACCGAGCCCGGAGCCTGGAAGCACAGTCTCTGCACAGAACCCAGAGAAGGTCATAGCTGGAGACTGTTCCTCTGGGCTGCCCACTGTCCGCGTGCCCAGGCCCTGCCCAAGCATGTGCTTCTACCACAGGTCTGTGGCTCTGGGTTTTTTTTGGGTTTTTTTTTTTTTTTTGCTTTTTGGGTCACACCCCGCAATGCACAGGGGTTCCTCCTGGCTCTGTACTCAGAAATTACCCCTGGCAGTGCTCAGGGGACCATATGGGATGCTGGGATCGAACCCGGTCGGCCACGTGCAAGGCAAATGCCCTACCCACTGTGCTATTGCTCCAGCCCACGACTCTGTTTTCACCACTCAGAGCACCAAGTGTTCAGAAGAAGAAGCAAAGCAGAACTCAGCAGAGCTCTACGTGTTTGGTTGGTCAGCCTCTGCTTCATTGACAGGAGTTCACCAGGAACTCTCTAGACCCCTCTAGAATCTTCTGGCTGGGCTCTGGCATGGTGGAGGTTTCTGAAACTGTGTGGAAGCCCCTTTGCCTGCACCCACCTCTGGCTGGGCCCAGGGTCAGTCCCTGCCGAGAACTGATTCTGCCTTTCACACGAGCCCAAACCACAGCATTTTATTTTTGCTCTTATTTTTTTCCTCTTGACTACACCTGGCAGTGCTCAGGGCTTACTCCTGGCTCTGTGCTCAGGGGTCATTTCTGGCAGTCTCGGTGTGCCCGGGGATGGCACCCAGGTCAGCTGCTCGCAAGGCAAGCGCCCTACCTGCCGTGCTATCTCTCCAGCCCCCGTTTTGTTCTTTTTTGAGGGCGCTTACCCAGAGCTTCTTGGGTGCTGATGAATTCTTTCACACATAACAAGTCCCACAACAGAGACGTTACTGGGCCCACTCGAGCAAATCGATGAACAACGGGAGGACAGTGCTACAGTGCTACAGTGCATCGTTACATATTTGCTCTGTGATGGTGACGATGGTCCCAATGGCACAAGCCCAGCACGTGTGTCCTCCGGCTGGGCGGATGCCCCACTCACTCCACAGTGCCCCTTGGCCCTCCCGGCAAGTCTCTGCTCTTCACCTACAAGGAAGCAGCCTTGCAGGACGAGCACTTCGCCACGGAGGGAGGCAGCCCTCACTGCTTGTACAATCTCTCCGGCCCTCTCATTGGTCACTTTAGACACTTCTGGGGGGCCAATTCTTATTCCGTGATTGAAAAATTGGGGAGAAATATTGGTTCTGCTTTTACTATCCACACTATAATTCATAGTCATTCCCTGGTTACCTGGGGCTAGTGTGGCAAATAGCCACAAACTGAGTGACTTAAAAATCCAGAAATAGGCTGCAGAGAGAGTTTGGCAGGCTGAACATGTGCTTTGCATATAGGAAGTCCAAGTTTGATCCCCAGCCGATCAAACTTGGGATCAAACTTTGGTGGGCCGAGAAGTGCCAGGAATGGCCCTGGTGGCCCTGAACACTGTTTGGCAGAACCCCCCCTACAAAAAAACAAAACAAACAAACAAAATAACCTGTCCCTGTCACTGTCCTCCCGTTGTTCACCGATTTTGCTCAAGCGGGCCCAGTAACATTGTGAGACTTGTTGTTATTGTGTTTGGCATATCGAATACAACAAAAGACCTGAATAGGAATAATTTTTTTCTATTTGGAAGCCAGAATGGGCTGTGAAGGTGAGGGGTAGCCTGATTCCTGCCTGGCCTGGGTGCTGGGGGGCTCCTTTCCGCACCCTCCTGCTTCTGAGGCTCTTACATGCCTTGGCTTGCGGCCACGTCCCTCCCATCTCTGCCTCTTCTGCTCATCACCTCCTCTTCTCTTTTCAGCTGACAGGAGACACAAGCCCGCTTGCTCCGTGCCGAGGATGCAGGGGGGGGGCCTTACTCTTACTCTCTGCACCCAGTTCCGTGCCCTTGCCCGCCCCTCCGCCACCGGCTCTGCTTAGGACGGACAGAGCTTTGCAGTTGCTTTGCGGGAGGAAGTGAACCACCTGTGGGTACCGCTGGGTCTCCTGGGACCCCAGCATAGGCAGCAGAGGGCCCCTGAAGCTGCTGCCACCCTCTCTCCCCAGTCTGTCTGAGCCCTGGGGGGGCCTGTGAGGGGCAGGGCAGGGCAGCTGGGGACCCATAGGCATCTGGGGAGTTCTTGGTTCCAAGGAGCAGTTGGCCTTCAAAACCACGAGCGGACACGCTGTTTGTCAGTCGCAAAACGGAAGTGGTGGGGCTTCTGCTCTAAATAAAAACAGTTTCTTCTGCCCGAGGGCAGCCTGGCCTGGAGTCCAGCACCTGGGCCGGGTCAGGTGCATGGCCGCAGAGGGACCAGCGTCCCGCAGGCCCCTCAGGCCTGTCTGGGCAGTGGGTGAGCCGACCCAAAGCAGGCCCAGAATGAAGCCCCGGGAAGGGCCCGTCCCTAGGGTCGCCCAGTGCACGCGGAGCGAGGCTGAGGAGCCCTGTGTCCGGTCTGCAGGTTAGCCAGCCGAGTCTTGCTCTGTAAATACGTGTTATCTCATCGCAGCAGAGCCCGGAGTCTATTTCTGGATGGCCATTGTGCGGAGAACAATGCTTTGCTCTCAAGACACTTCCCCGGCTTCTGATGCCAGCCACAGCCGGCCTGGTCCTCGAGAACTGTCTGGAAGGCAGCGAGAGAGGATGCCAGTGGGGAGGGACGCATGGTGTCCACAGTGAACCCCCATCGGGGAAGGGGTCGTGGTGTCCACAGCGAACCCCAAGTTCCTCCTAGGACTGGGGGTGGGGAGTCTGCCTGGCCCCTAAGATGCATATCACATGTTGCTCAGAGGATATTTGGGGAAGGACAGGGTGGGAGCAGGGCTCGGCTGCTGGGTACCGGGGTGACCACAGGCCCAGGGTGGCGACAGGAAGTTGTGGTTTAGTGGCTGTGAGGGCAGATGTAAGAAGGCTCCGACCCGTGCCGTGGGACAGGACCGTGAATGGAGCAGCTGTCGGTAAACGGGTGGGAGAGAGGAAGTTCTGGGTGGCCTCCCACGAGGGCCCAGGGTTACTCAGAGTCTCTGCACCCTCCCCACCCCCCACAGCACCCGTCCAATAACCACTTACCTTTCACTGGTTCTCATACCACCTCCTCCAGGAAGACTTCTTTCACATGCCTCCTGGCTGCCTGGCCCCCAGGCTGGGGAGACCCACCCCCACTCATTGCCTCTGTGCCCTCATTGTTCTCTCGGGCTCTGGGGCCCCTGCCTTCCTCCCTCGCCTGAACCCTGTGGACAGGTGGACACTGCCAGGGATTGAGCTGGTCATGGAGCACAGACGGGATGTGGCCCCATGGGTGGGAGGTCCCCAGAGTCGTGAGACTGGAAGTATGTGGTGTGGGGGGTGGGGGTGCAGCTGGCCAGGGGCGGGGACTGGCCAGGGAGTTTTATTTTATTTTTAGTTTAATTTTTGCTTTTTGGGTCACACCCAGCGATGCTCAGGGGTTCCTCCTGGCTCTGCACTCAGGAATTACTCCTGGCGGTGCTTGAGGGACCCTATGGCATGCTGGGGATTGAACCCAGGTCGGCCACGTGCAAGGCACTTGCCCTCCCCACTGTACTATCGCTCCAGCCCAGGCCAGGGAGTTTTAGTCGGGTCAGATGGGGCTGTAACTCGCCATCTCCCAGGACACGAGGTAGGAGAGTGGCCAAGGCGGAGCTCAATTGCCATTTTGCTGTGGCCAGTGGGTTCATGGGTCCCAAGAACGAAGCCCCCTATAAGAACCGACTGCAGCTGTGGGGGGCTGGACTGGGGGGTGCAGGGGGCTGAGGGAGCATTCTGGGAGTGGCATGAAGGGTCCTGGAGGCAGGCTGAAGAGGGTGGCCTGGGAGGTGGCACCTTTGCTGATTAAGAAAGGAAACTGCAGCTGGGGTGACCACTGAGGCGACCAGAGTCTCATGGCTCTCAGACTGACTCAGAAACAGGCAGCATCCCGGCTGGCCAGTGGGAGGGGTGTGGAGTACAGCGAGAGCAGACAGGGAGGGCCTGGGGCCGAGCAGGCACCCCGCCAAGGGGGCACACAGGGTCTGGGAGCTCAGAGCTTCCCCCCAGCCACAAAGATGCCTCCCCGGGGCAACCCGCTGTCCGCTCCTGACCAAGAGTGCCTGAAAGTGCAGCCACGGGGATGCTGGGCTCAGTCACTCTGCCTGACTGCTTCCATTTTCAATTTTTCTGAGAAGTGACAAATTTAATTTTTTTAAGTCTAAGCACCAGAATTTCCAGAGTTGTTCATATTTGAGTTTTAGGTGCACAGAGTTCTAGCACCGGAGCTGTACTGCAGCAGGCAGGGCACTGGCCTTGCATGTAGCCAACTGGGGTTTGACCCCTGGTACCCCATACGGCCCTGAACCTGCCAGGAGTGATCCCTGAGCACAGGGCCTGGAGTAAGCCCTGAGGACAACCGGGTGTGGTTCCTGAAAAAACAACCAACCAACTAACCAACCAACCAGAGCTGCTTTCCTCTACCTGTTCCTAGGGTCCCTCCTGAACTGGGAGTGACTCCATGACTCCATTTAGCTTTTTTTTTTTTTTTTTAACTCTTTGGATCACACCCAGCAGTGCTCAAGGGTTACTCCTGGTTCATGCACTCAGGAATTACTCCTGGCCGTGCTCGGGAGACTATATGTGATGCTGGGAATCGAACCTGGGTTGGTTGCGTGCAAGGCAAATGCCCCACCCGCTGTGTTATTGTTCCAGCCCTCTCTGTGATTCTATTTAGGCTGAAGATTCCCTCTGCAGTACCAAGACTGGAGGTTGTCCCTGGGCGACATGTGAAAAGGCATCCGCCACCCCCGCCACTCCCCACACTTGGCAGTGACCCACCTTTTGCGTGGCGGGCACTTGGCAGGGACCACATTCTGGGTGGTACCGGGCAACTGCGCCAGTCCCCACCCAGCTGACCGTGCCACTCAACATTCCTCCTGGTGCTGCCCAGGGCTCCAATTTCCCTACCTGCTCTGAGTCCACCCACACACTGGTGCCAGTGCCCTGCAGAGTCACTTCCGGGCCCACTTCCCTCTGTCCCTGCTGCCAGCCCACACCGTGTGTGTGTGTGTGTGTGTGTGTGTGTGTGTGTGTGTGTGTGTGCATGCTCAGGCATTCTTGGTGGGGGCATGCTGAGAGGGACACTGACTTGGGGGGTGCCGGGATCACATGCCCCACAGCGGGCAGCAAGAATGGGGTCCCCGAGCCATGTCCAGGCCCCATATCCTCATGATGCCGATGGACGTGGTCACCTGTGTTTCTCCTTTGAAGAAATGTCTGCTTGATCCTTGTCCCCTGCCCCCCACTTTGGTGGGCCACCTGCGGTGGAGCTGTTCCTCATACACTCCCCACGCTAAGTCCTCAGTGGCTAACGACTCACAGACATTCTCTTCCATCTTTTTTTTAATAATTTTTTTATTTTTGGGGTCACACCTGGTGATGCACAGGGGTTACTCCTGGCTCTGCACTCAGGAAGTACCCCTGGCTGTGCTCAGGGGACCATATGGGATGCTGGGAATCGAACCTGGGTTGGCTGCGTACAAGGCAGACACCCTACCCACTATGCTATTGCTCCAGCCCCAGGTCCACTTTTTCTTAAATAGCCTGGGAGTTTGCAGTTATCGCCAAACCTAGAAGCACCAGGCTCTCCACCCTTGGCCCCGTATCTCTTAAAAAGAATTTTACTTAAGACCTAGAGATTGTGTCTTTACTGGGCTTGGAGGCCACACTTCTCAGAAGCTGCATTCAGGATAGTCTCCGAGTGGGAGAGACAGTGTGAAGCAGGGCCTGGCACCGCCTAGGATCCCCCAAGCCCTGCCAGGAGCGATTCCTGAATACAGAGTCAGAAGTAACCCCTGGGCATGGCTAGGGCATGGCTCCCAAAGAAAAAAAATGTCTAGAGACTCAGTTCTGTCCCCCTCTCCTGAATCTTCGTGTCCAGGGTGAGAGTTTGGCCCAGGGGATAACCGTGCCACTCTACTGGCTTTGTGTGTGTGGCTGTCATTGGTACCACCTCTTACAGTGCCAGGGACAGAGCCCGTATACAGGGCTGAGCTGCCACCTGGCCCCCTCCCTGGTCCCCTCCCTGGCCCTGAGCTGGTTTAAGGGTGAGGCAAGTTAGGCGGGGAACTGGGGCCCTTCACCCCAGCACAGTGGGGCAGGGCCTCCCCTCTGGTACCCACCAGGAGGTCTCTTCCCTGCACCTTCCCACCTTTGGGGGGGGGGCAGGATCCCTTGTTCCTGCTTGAGCCTTTCCCCCCCACACCCTGCCCCTGCATGGTTGGAACAAACAGGAAGGGACTTCTGGGGGTGGGAGAGGGCATGGGGATATCCAGACTCTCTCCCACTGTGGCCTCCTGGTCACCACCCCGGCACCCAGGGGACACTCAGACCTGCCCTTACCGGAGGGCTCTGAGAGTGACTACACAATGTGAGAGTGCTGTCCTTTGATGTAGGCCTCTCCCAGGACAGGGGCTGAAGGTGAGGGCCGTTCAAAGGCATTCAGGTCTTTGTGGTCAGCCACTGTGACTCAGGCTCTGTCAGGGCAGATGAAGGGAGCCAGTCCGGGTTCTGCGGGGCCCAGGAGGCTGGACAGGAGGAAGGAGGCTGTGGCCCAGCTCTGAAGCATTCTGGGCTTTTAAACTTTGGAACCAGCGAGTGGAGCTGGGGAAGACTCTCTGGGACCTCCTGGGTGTAGAGGCCGCGCCAAGGCGGCCTCTGGGCTAGGCGGAGTTGGGGTACACTGAGCGCGGGAGTCTGCCTGGCAGGGCCAGGATGGGGGGGGTGGTTCTGCCCCATGTCCTGCTGACAAGTGGGCGGCGTTAGCAAGCAGCACTGCAGCTTTCCAGCCACTCCCGCGGCCCTTCCGGGAGGCGGCATCGGGGGTGTGGATCGCCGGCCTCCGTCCCACTCCGCACTCCAGGGCGGGCCCGGGCGCTCGTAGCACAGAACGTCCCAGCGCCCGGGCTGTGCGGCCACACAGCAAACTTCGACTGCCTTGAGTGAGGCGGTTGGGGGGGGGAAGCCGCACCTGCCGGGACCCGGGGCCGGCCGAGTCAGCTGCGCGCGCATACGCCACGCCCCCTTAGGAAGAACGAACCAATCCCGCCCCGGCCCGCCCGAAGCGGCCCGCCCCGGCCCCGCCCCCCCCCCGGCCCCCCCCCACCCAC
>JAOXYA010432734.1:0-17443 GCA_028565675.1 Sorex palustris
ACCATTGTATAATTGAAACCCAAGCACAAAAATATGTAAGTCTGGAAAAAAAATAATAAACTAAAATGGGAAAAAAAAAACAGGGAGTCTGTTTTTCAGGGAGAGACTGTCCCCTCAGCCAAGCCGGCCCCATCTTCAGGAAGTCTGTCCTTCAGGGAGAGAATGTCCCCGCAGCCAGGTCTGTCCCTCAATCAGGAAGACAGTTCTTCAGGGAGAGACTTTTACCTCAGCCAGGCCTGTCTCTCCTTCAGGAAGACAGTTTTTCAGTGACACACTATCCCCAAAGCCAGCCTGTCCCTCCTTCTGGGAGACTCTTCTTCAGGGAGTGACTGTTCCCTCATTTTAGGCCTGTCCCTCCTTCTGCAACACTGTTCTACAGGAAGAGACTGTCCCCTAAGCCAGGCCTGTCCCTTGATCAGGTAGACTATGCTTCAGGGAGAGAATGTCCCCTCAGCCATGCCTGTCTCTCCTTCAGGGAGACTGTTCTTCAGAAAGAGACTCTCCCCTCAGCAAAGACATTCCCTCCTTATGGGAGACTGTTCTTCACGAAGAGACTGTCCCCTCAGCCAGGACTGTCTCTTTTTCAGTGTGACTCTTCTTCAGCGAGAACCTGTTCCCTCTGACAGGCTGTCTCTCCTTCAGGAAGAATGATCTTCAGGAAGAGACTGTCCCCTCAGTCAGGCCTGTCCCTCTTCAGGGAGACTGTCCTTCTGGGAGAGACTCTCACCTCAGCCAGGCCTGCCCCTCTTTCTAAGAGACTGTTCTTCAGGGAAAGACAGTCCCCTCAGCCAAGACAGTTCATCGTTTTGGGAGACTGTCCTTCAGAGAGAGACTGTAACTTCAGCCAAGCCTGTCCCTCCTTCAGGTAGACTGTTTTTCAGGGAGAGACTGTCCCCTCAGAGAAGACAATCCCTCCATCAGGGAGACTGTCCTTCAGAAAGAGACTGTCCCCTCAGCCAGGCCTGTCCCTCATTCAGGAAATCAGTGCTTCAGGGAGGAAATGTCCCCTCAGCCAGGCCTGTCTCTCCTTCAGGGAGACTTTATTCAGAAAGAGAATATCCACTCAGCCAGGCCTGTCCCTCCTTCTGGGAGACTGTTCTTCAGAAAGAGACTGTTCCCTCAGCCAGGCCTGTCCTCCTGCAGGGAGACTGTTCTTCAGGGAGCGACTGTCCACTCATTTCAGGCCTATCAGTGCTTCAGGCAAATTGTTCTACACAATAGACTGTCCCCTCAGCCAGGCCGGTCCCTCCTTCAGGGAGACGGTCCTTCAGGAAGAGACTGTCCCCTCACTCAGGCCTTCCCTCGATCAGGGAGACTATGCATCAGGGAAAAACTCTCCTCAGCCAAGAAAGTTCATCCTACTGGGAGACTGTTCTTCACGGAGAGACTGTCCCCACATCCAGGCCTTTCCCTCCTTCAGGGAGACTGTTCTTCAGGGAGAGACTGTCCCCAGCACCAGGCCTTTCCCTCCTTCAGGAAGACTGTTATTCAGGGAGAGACTGTCTCCTCAGTCAGGTCTGTCCCTCCTTCAGAAAGACTGTTATTCAGGGAGAGACTGTCCCCTCATCCAGGACTCTATCACCTTCAGAAAGACTGTTCTTCAGGGAGAGACTGTCCACTCATTTCTGGCCTGTCAGTGCTTCAGGCAGATTGTTCTACACGAGAGACTGTCCCCTCAGTCAGGCCGGTCCCTCCTTCAAGGAGACGTCCTTCAGGAAGAGACTGTTCCCTCATCCAGGCCTTCCCTCCTTCAGGGACATTGTTCTTCAGAAAGAGACTGTCCCCAGCGCCAGGCCTTTCCCTCCTTCAGGAAGACTGTTCTTCAGGGAGAGACTGTCTCCTCAGTCAGGTCTGTCCCTCCTTCAGAAAGACTGTTCTTCAGGGAGAGACTGTCCCCTCATCCAGGACTCTATCACCTTCAGAAAGACTGTTCTTCAGGGAGAGACTGTCGCCAGACCCAGGCCTTTCCCTCCTTCAGGAAGACTGTTATTCAGGGAGAGACTGTCTCCTCAGTCAGCTCTGTCCCTCCTTCAGAAAGACTTCTTCAGGGAGAGACTGTGCCCTCAGTGAGGCCTGTCTTTCCTTCAGGGAGACTGTTATTCAGCTTGCGACTATCCACTCATATCAGGCTGGTCGTCTTTCAGGGAGACTTTTCTACAAGAAGAGACTGTCCCCTCAGCCAGACTGTCCCTCCTTCAGAGAGACTGTCCTTCATGAACACACTGCCCCTCATCCAGGCCTGTCCCGCGTTCAGGCAGTCTGTGCTTCAGGGAGCGACTGTCCCCTCATTTCAGGCCTGTCCCTCCTTCTGCCAGACTGTTCTTCAGCGAGAGACTGTCCCCTTAGTCAGGCCTGTCCCTCCTTCTGGAGACTGTTCTTCAGGGAGAAACTGTCCCCTCAGTCAGGCCTGTCCCTCTTCAGGGAGACTGTTCTTGAGGAGCAGGCTGTGCCCTCATTGACGCGTGTCACTCCATCAGAGAGATTGTCCTTCAGGGAGAGACTGTCACCTCAGCCTGGCCTGCCCCTCTTTCTAAGAGACTGTTCTTCGGAGAAAGAGAGTCCCCTCAGCCACGACAGTTCCTCCTTCAGGGAGACTGTCCTTCAGGGAGAGACTGTAACTTCAGCCAAACCTGTCCCGCCTTCAGGGGGACTGTTCTTCAGGGAGAGACTGTCCCCTCAGCCAGGCCTGTCCCTCATTCAGGAAGACTGTTCTTCAGAAAGAAAATGTCCTCTCAGCCAGGTCTGTCCCACCATCAGGCAGACTGTTCTTCAGGAAGAAACTGTACCCTCAATCAGTACTCTCCCTCCTTCAGGGAGACTGTTCTTCAGAAAGAGAATGTCCCCTCAGCCAGGCCTGTCCTTCCGTCAGGGAGACTGTTCTTCAGAGAGAGACAGTCCCCTCAGCCAGGTCTCTCCCTCTTTCAGGAAGACTGTTCTTCAGGGAGAGACTTTCCCCTCAGTCAGGCCTGTCTCTCCTTCAGAGAGACTGTTCTTCAGAAATACGCTGTGTCCTCAGTCAGGCCTGTCCCTTCTTCATGGAGACTGTCCTTCAGGGAGAGAATATACTCTCAGTCAGGCTGGTCCCACCATCAGGGAGACTGTTCTTCAGGGAGAAACTGTCCCCTCAGCCAGTACTTTCTCTCCTTCAGTGAGACTGTCCTTCAGGGAGAGACTGTCCCCAAGCCAGCCTGTCCTGCCTTCTGGAAAACTTTTCTTCAGGAAGCGACTGACCACTCATGTCAGGCCTGTCAGTCCTTCAGAAATACTGTTCTACAGGAAGAGACTGTCCCCTCATCCAGGTCGGTCACTCCATCAGGGAGACTGCCCTTCAGGGAGAGACTGTCCCCTCAGCCAGGCCTGTCCCTCCTTTAGGGAGACTGTTCTTCAGGGAAAGACAGTCCCCTCAGCCAAGATCGATCCTCCTTCAGGGAGACTTTTCTTCAGAGAAAGACTGTACCTTCAGTCAAACCTGACCCTCCATCAGAAAGACTATTCTTCAGGGAGAGACTGCCCCCTCAGCCAGGCCTGTCCCTCCCTCAGGAAGACTGTCCTGCACAAAGAGACTGTCCCCTCAGCCAGGCCTGTCTTTCATTCAGGGAGACTGTTCTTCAGTGACAGACTGTTACCTCAGCCTGCCCTGTACCTCCTTCAGGGAGGCTCTTCTTCAGGGAGAGACTGTCCCCTCAGCCAGGCATGTCCCTCCTTCAGGGAGACTGTTCTTCAGAGAGAGACTGTTCTCTCAGCTAGGACTGTCTCTCCTTCAGGGAGGCTGTTCTTCAGGGTGAGACTGTCCCCTCAGAGAGGCCTGTCCCTTCTTCAGGAAGACCGTTCTTCAGGGAGAGACAGTTCCCTCAGTCAGGCCTGTCCCTCGTTCAGGGAGACTGTTCTTCAGAAACAGACTGTGCCCTCAGTCAGACCTGTACCTCCTTCAGAGAGACTGTCATTCAGGGAGAGACTGTCATCTCAGCCAGGCCTGTCCCACGATAAGGGAGACTGTTCCTCAGGGAGAAACTGTCCCCTCAGTCAGTGCTGTCCATCTTTCAGGGAGACTGTTCTTCAGAAAGAGACTGTCCGCTCAGCCAGACCTATCCCTCCTACATAGAGACTGTTCTTCAGGGAGAGACTGTCCCCTCAGCCAGGCCTCTCTCTCATTCAGATAGACGGTTCTTCAGAGAGAGAATGTCCCCTCAGACATGCCTGTCCCTCCTTCAGGCAGACTGTTCTTCAGGGAAAAACAATCCCCTCAGCCAAGACAGTTCCTCCTAAAGGGAGACTGTCCTTCAGGGAGAGACTGTGCCTTCAGCCATCCCTGTCCCTCTATCAGAAAGACTGTTCTTTACGGAGAGACTGTCCCCTCAGTCAGGCCTGTCCCTCTTCACAAAGACTGTTACTCAGGGGCAGACTGTGCCCTCAGTCAGGCCTGTGCCTCCTTCAGGGAAACTGTCCATCAGCAGAGACTGTCCCCCCTGCCAGGCCTGTCCCTTCTTCAGAGAAACTGTTCATCATATAGAGAATGTCCCTTCAGCCAGTCCTGTCCCTCCTTCAGGGAGACTGTTCTTCAGGGAAAGACAGTCCCTTCAGCCAAAAGAATACCTCCTTCAGGACAATGTCCTTCTGGGAGAGAATGTCTCTTCAGCCAAGCCTGTCCCTCCATCAGGGAGACTGTTCTTCAGGGAGATACCATCCCCTCATCCAAGACATTCACTCCATCATGGAGACTGTCCTTCAGAAAGAGACTGTCCCCTAAGCCAGGCCTGTCTATCATTCGGGGAGACTGTTCGTCAGAGAGAGACTGCTACCTAAGCCAGGCCTGTCGCTCCTTCAGAAAGACAGTTCTTTAGGGTCAGAGTGTCCCCAGAAGCAGCCTGTCCCTCCTTCAGGGCGATTGTTCTTCAGAAAGCGACTGTCCACTCATTTCAGGCCTGTCCCTCCTTCAGGGAGACTGTCCTTCAGGAAGAGACTGTCCCCACATCCAGGCCTTCCCTCGATCAGGGAGTCTGTACTTCAGGGAAAGACTGTCGCCTCAGCCAAGACATTCTCTCCTTCAGGGAGACTGTTCTTAGGGAGAGACTGTCCCCTCAGCCAGGCCTGTCCCTCCTTCAGGGAGACTGTTATTCAGAAACAGACTGTCCCAAAAGCCAGCATGTCCAAACTTCAGGGAGACTGTTCTTCAGGGAGCGACTGTCTACTCATATCAGCCCTGTCCCTCCTTCAGGGAGATTGTTCTACAGAAAGAGACTGTCCCCTCAGCCAGGCCTGTCCCTCCTTCAGGAAGACTGTTCTTCAGGGAGACGCTATCCCCTCAATCAGGCCTGTCTCTCCTTCCGGGAGACTGTTCTTCATGGACAGACTGCGCACTCAGTCATGCCTGTCCCTCCTTCAGGGAGACTGTCCTTAAGAAAGAGACTGTCACCCAGCCAGGGCTACCCCACCATCAGGGAAACAGTTCCTCAGGGAGAGACTGTCCCCTCAGCCAGTACTCTCCCTCCTTCAGGGAGACTGTTCTTCAGAAACAGACTGTGTCCTCAGTCAGGCCTGTCCCTCCTTCAGGGAGACTGTCCTTCAGGGCGGGACTGTCCTCTCAGCCAGGCCTGTCCCACCATCAGGGAGACTGTTCTTCAGAGAGAAACTGTCCCCTCAGCCAGTACTGTCTCTCTTTCAGGGAGACTGTTCTTCAGGGAAAGACTGTCCCCTAAGTCAGGCCTGTCCCTCCTTCAGGGAGACTGTTTTTAAGGGAGAGACAGTCCACTCAGCCAGCCATTTCCCTCCTTCAGGAAATCTGTTCTTCAGGGAGAGACTGTCCCCTCAGTCAGGCCTGCCCACCTTCAGGTAGACTGTTCTTCAGAATCAAACTGTGCCCTCAGTGATTCCTGTTCCTACTTCAGGAAACTGTTCTTCAGGGGTAGACTGTGCCCTCAGTGAGTCCTGTCCCTGCTTCAGGAAGACTGTCCTACAAGGAGGGACTGTCCCCTCAGCCAAGCCTGTCCCACCATCACGGAGACTGTTCTTCAGGGAGAGACTGTCCCCTCAGTCAGGCATGTCCCCCCTTCAGAAAGACAGCTCTTCAGGGAGAGAGTGTCCCCTCAGACAGGCCTGTCCCTCCTTCAGGAAGACTGTTCTTCAGGGAGAGACTATCCCCTCAGTCAGGCCTGTCCCTTATTCAGGAAGACTGTTCTTCAGAAACAGACTATGCCCACAGTCAGGCCTGTCCCTCCTTCAGAGAGACTGCTCTTCAGAAAGAGACTGTCCCCTCAGTCAGGCCTGTTCCCCTTCGTGGAGACTGTTCTTCAGGGGCAGACTCTGTCCTCAGTCAGGCCTGTCCCTCTGTCACGGAGACTGCCCTTAAGGGAGAGACAGTCCCATCAGCCAGGCCTGCCCCACCATCAGGGAGAGTGTTCTCCAGGGAGAGACGATCCCCTCAGCCAGTACTGTCCCTCCATTAGGGAGACTGTTCTTCAGGGAGAGACCAGGCCAGTCCCTCCTTCAGAGAGACTGTTCTTCAGAGAGAGAATGTCCCTCAGCCAGGCCTATTTCTCGTATCGGGAGACAGTTCTTCAGGGAGAGACTGTTCCTTCAGCCAATCCTGTCCCTCCATCAGGGAGACTGTTCATCAGGGAGAGATTGTCCCCTCATCCCAGACAATTCATCCATCATGGAGACTGTCCTTCAGAAAGAAACTGTCCCCTCAGTCAGGCATGTCCGTCCTTCAGGAAGACTGTCCTTCATGGAGAGACTGTCCCCTCAGTCAGACCTGTCCCTCAATCAGGGAGACTTTTCCTCAGGGAAAGACTGTTACCTCAGCCAGACATGTGCCTCCTTCAGGAAGACTGTTCTTCAAGGACAGATTGTCCCCAAAGCCAGCCTGTCCCTACTTCAGGGATACTGTTCTTCAGGGAGCGACTGTCCACTCATATCAGACCTGTCCCTCCTTCAGGGAGAATTTTCTACAGGATGAGACTGTCCCCTCAGACACACCTCTCCCTCCGTCAAAAAGACTGTCCTTCAGGAAGAGACTGTCCCCTCATCCAGGACTATCCCTCAATCAGGGAGACTGTGCTTCAGGGAAAGACTGTCCCCTCAGCAAAGACAGTCCCACCTTCAGGGAGACTGTTCTTCACGGAGAGACTGTCCCCTCAACCAGCCCTATCCCATCTTTCATGGAGACTCTTCTTCAGAAAGAGAATGTCCCCTCAGCCAGGCATGTCCCTCCTTCAGGGAGACTTTTCTTCAGGGAGAGACAGTCCCATCAGCCAGGCCTGTCCCTTTGTCAGGAGATTGTTCTTCAGGGAGAGGCTGTCCCCTCAGCCAGGCATGTTCCTCATTCAGGGAGATTGTACTTCAGTGAGAGACTGTTACCTCAGCCACTCTATCCATCCTTCAGGAAAACTGTTCTTCAGCGACAGACTGTCCCCAAAGCAAGGCATGTCAATTCTTCAGGAAGAATGTCCTTCAGGGACAGACTGTCCACTCAAATCAGGCCTGTACCTCCTTCAGGGAGACTGTTCTACAGGAAGAGACTTTCCCCTCAGCCAAACCTGTCCTTCCTTGAGCGAGAGTGTCCTTCAGGAAGAGATTGTCCCCTCATCCAGTACTGTCCCTGATCAGGGAGACTGTGCATCAGGGAGAGACTGTCCTCTCCGACAAGACAGTCCCTCCTTCAGGGAGACTATTATTCACGGGGAGACTGTCCCCTCAGCCAGGCCTGTCCCACCATCAGGGAGACTGTTCTTCAGGGAGAGAATGTCCCCTCAGCCAGGAGTGTCCCTCCATCAGGAAGAGAGTTCTTCAGGGATAGACTGTCCCCTCACTCAGACCTCTCCCTCTTCAGGGACACTGTTCTTCAGGGGAAGACACTGCCTCATTGAGGCTTGTCCCTCCATCAGGGAGACTGTCATTCAGGGAGAAACTGTCCCCTGAACAGGCCTGCCCCACCATCAGAAAAACTGTTCTTCAGGAAGACACTGTCCCCTCAGCCAGTACTGTCCCTCCTTCAGTGAGACTGTTTTTCAGGGAGAGAATGTCCCCTTAGCAAGGCCAGTCCCTCCTTCAGGGAGACTGTTCTTCAGGGAAAGACAGTCCCCTCAGACAATACAGTTCCTCCCTTAGGGAGACTGTCCTTCAGGGAGAGACTGTCCCTTCAGCCAGGTCTGTCCCTCCTTCAGGAAGAGTTTCCTTCACGCAGACACTATCCTGTCACCCAGGCCTGTCCCTCAATCAGGGAGACTCTTCTTCAGGGAGAGACAGTCCCCTCAGCCAAAAGAGATCCTCCTTCAGGGACAATGTCCTTCTGGGAGAGAATATCTCTTCAGCCAACCCTGTCCCTCCATCAGGGAGACTGTTCTTCAGGGAGATACTATCCCCTCATTGAAGACATTCAATCCAACATGGAGACAGACCTTCAAAGAGAGACTGTCCCGCTCAGCCAGGACTGTCCCTCATTCAGGGAGACTGTTCCTCAGAGAGAGACAGCTACCTAAGCCAGGACTTTCCCTCCATCAGGAAGAAAGGTCTTTAGGGAAAGACTGTCCCCAGAGCCAGCCTGTCCCTCCTTCAGGGCGACTGTTCTTCAAGGAGCAACTGTCCACTCATTTCAGGCCTGTCCCTCCTTCAGGGAGATTGTTCTACAGGAAGAGACTGTCCCCTCAGCCAGGTCTGTCCCTCCTTCAGGGAGACTGTCCTTCAGGAAGAGAATATCCCCACATCCTGGTCTTCCCTCAGTCAGGGAGTCTGTGCTTCAGGGAGAGACTGTCCACTCAGCCAGAGTGTCCCTTCTTCAGGGAGACTGTTCTTCAGGGAGAAACTGTCCCCTCAGTCAGGCTTGTCCCTCTTCAGGGAGATTGATCTTCAGGGGCAGACTGTGCCCTGATTGAGGCCGGTCCCTCCTTCAGGGAGATTATCCTTCAGGGAGAAACTGTCACCTCAGCCAGGCCTTCCACACCTTCAGGGAGACTGTTCTTCAGGGAAAGACAATCCCCTCAGCCAAACAGTTCCTTCTTAAGGGAGACTGTTCTTCAGGGAGAGACTGGCCCCTCAGCCAGTACTGTCCCTCCTTCAGAGAGACTGTTTCTGAGGGCGAGACTGTCCCCCCAGTCAGGCCTGCCCCACCATCAAGGGAGAAAGTTCATCAGGGAGAGACTGTTCTCCCAGCCAGGACTGTTCCTCCTTCAGGGAGACTGTTCTTCAGGGAGAGACTGTTCCCTCAGTCACGATTGTCCCTCCTTCAGAGATATTGTTCTACAGGGAGAGACAATTTTCTCAGCCAGGCCTGTCCCTACTTCAGGGAGACTGTTCTTCTGAGAGGGACTGTTCGTTCAGCCAAGCCTATCCCTCCATCACTGAGACTGTTCCTCAAGAAGCGACTGTCCCCTCAGCCAAGAGATTCCCTTTTTCAGGGAGACAGTTCTTCGCGGCGAGACTGTCCCCTGAACGAGGCCTGTCCCTCCTTCAGGGAGACTGTTCTTCAGGGAGCGACTGTTCCCTCAGTCAGGTCTGTCCCTCCTTCAGAGAGACGGTTCTGCAGGGAGAGACTATCCCCACAGCCAGGCCTGTCCCTACTTCTGGGAGACTGTCCGTCAGGAAGAGACTGTCCCCTCATCCAGGACTGTCCCTGATCAGGGAGACTATGCATCAGGGAGACTGTCCTATCAGACAAGACAGTCCCTCCTTCAGGGAGACTGTTCTTCAGGGAGAGACTGTCCCCTCAGTCAGGAGTGTCCCTCATCATGGAGACTCTACTTCAGGGAGAGACTGTCCCCTCAGTCAGGAGTGTCCCTCCTTCATGGAGACTCTACTTCAGGAGAAACTGTCCCCTCAGTCAGGCCTGTCCTCTTCAGAAAGACTGTTCTCAGGGGCAGACGTTGCCCTCCGTCAGGCCTGTTCCTCCTTCAGGGAGACAGTCCTTCAGGGAGAGAATGTCTCCTCAGCCAGGGATGTTACTCAATCAGGGAGACTCTTCATCAGGGAGAGACTGATCCTCCAGCCAGTACTGTCCCTCCTTCAGGGAGACTGTTCTTCAGGGACAGACTGTTCCCTCAGCCAGTACTGTCCCTCCTTCAGAGAGACTGTTCTACAGGGAGAGACTATTTCATCAGCCAGGCCTGTCCCTACTTCAGGGAGAAGGGAGGGACTTCTTCTGGGAGGGACTGTCCGTTCAGCCAAGCCTGTCCCTCCATCAAGGAGGCTGTTCTTCAGTGAGACTGTCCCCTCAGCCAGGCCTCTCTTGCCTTCAGGAAGACTGTTCTTCACAGACAGACTGTCCCCAAAGCCAGCCTGTCCCTCCTTCAGGGAGACTGTTCTTCAGGAAGCGACTGTCCCCTCAGCAAAGAGAGTCCCTCCTTCAGGGAGAATGTTCTTCACGAAGAGACTGTTCCATCAGCCAGGCCTGTCACTCATTCAGGGAGACTGTTCTTCAGGGAGCGAATGTCCCCTCAGCCAAGACAGTTCCTTCCTCAGGGGGACTGTTCTTCACGGAGAGAATTTCCACTCAGCCAGAGTGTCCCTACTTCAGGGAGACTGTACTTCAGGGAGAGACTGTCCCCTCAGCCAGGCCTGTCCCTCATTCAGGAAGACTGTTCTTCAGGGGCAGACTGTGCCCACAGAGAGGCCTGTCCCTCAATCAGGCAGACTCTTCGTCAGGGAGAGATTGTTCCCCCAGCCAGGACTGTCCCTCCTTAAGGGAGACTGTTCTTCGGGGAGAGACTGTTCCCTCAGTCAGGTCTGTCCCTCCTTCAGAGAGATTGTTCTACAGGGAGAGACTATTTCATCAGCCAGGCCTGTTCCTACTTCAGGGAGACTGTTCTTCTGGGAGGGGCTGTCCGTTCAGCCAAGCCTGTCACTCCATCAGGGAGACTGGTCTTCATAAAGAGACTGTCCCCTCAGCCAAGACAATCACTCCATCAGGGACAATGTCCTTCAATGAGAGACTGTCCCCTCAGCCAGGCCTTTCCCTCATTCAGGAAGACTGTTCTTCAGGGAGAGACCGTTACCTCAGCCAGGCCTGTCCCTCCTTCAGGAAGACTGTTCTTCACAGACAGACTGTCCCCAAAGCCAGAGTGTCCCTCCTTCCGGGAGACTGTTCTTCAGGAAGTGACTGTCCCCTCAGCAAAGAGAGTCCCTCCTTCAGGGAGACTATTCTTCAGGGAGAGACTGTCCCCTCAGCCAGGCCTGTCCCTCCTTCAGATACTCTGTCCTTCAGGTAGAGACTGTCCCCTCAGCCAGGCATGGTCCTCCTTCAGAAAATCTGTCCTTCAGGAGAGACTGTCTCTTCAGCCAAGTTTGTCCCTCCAACAAGGAGAATGTTCTTCAGGGAAAGACAGTCTCCTCAGCGAGGCCTATCCCTCCTACAGAGAGACTGTTCTTCAGGCAGAGACTGTCCCCTCAGCCAGCAGTGTCCCTCCTTCAGGGAGACTGTTCTTCAGGGAGAGACAGACACCTCAGCCAGGTCTGTCCCTCCTTTAGAGAGACTGTTCTACTGGGAGAGACTATTTTCTCAGCCAGGCCTGTCCCTACTTCAGGGAGACTCTTCTTCAGAAAGAGACTGTCCCCTTAGCCAGCAGTGTCCCTCCTTCAGGGAGACTGTTCTTCAGGGAGCGACTGTTCCCTCAGTCAGGTCTGTCCCTCCTTCAGAGAGACTGTTATAAAGAAAGAGACTATCCCCTCAGCCAGGCCTGTCCCTACTTCTGGGAGACTGTCCTTCAGGAAGAGACTGTCCCCTCATCCAGGCCTGTCCCTCTATCAGGGAGACTGTCCTTCAGGGGGAGACTGTGCCCTCACTGAGGCCTGTCCCTCCTTCAGGGAGACTTTTCTTCAGGGAGAGACAGTCCCCTCAACCAGTGCTGTCCCTTAGTCAGCGAGACTGTTCTTCAGGGAGAGACTGTCCCCTAGGCCAAGACAGTCCCTTCCTCAGGGGGACTGTTTTTCAAGGAGAGACTTTACACTCAGCCAGAGTGTCCCTACTTCAGGGAGACTGTTATTCTTGGAGAGACTGTCCCTTAGTAAGCCTTGTCCCTCTTCAGGGAGACTGATCTTCAGGGAGAGACTGTCCCCTCAGCCAGGCCTGTCCCTCCTTCAGGGAGACTGTTCTTCAGGGGCAGACTGTGGCCACAGTGAGGCCTGTCCCTCCTTCAGGAAGACTGTTCTTCAGGGAGAGAGTATCTCCCCAGCCAGGCATGTCCCTCCTTCAGGTAGACTGTTCTTCAGGGACAGACTGTGCCCTCAGTTAAGCCTGTCCCTTCTTCAGGGAGACTATCCTTCAGGGAAAGACTGTCCCCTCCCCGAGGCCTGTCCCTCAATCAGGCAGACTCTTCATCAGGGAGAGACTGTTCCCTCAGCCAGGACTGTCCCTCCGTCAGGGAGACTGTTCTTCAGGGAGAGACTGTCCCCTCAGTAAGGTCTGTGCCTCCTTCACAGAGATTGTTCTACAGGGAGAGACTATTTCATCAGCCAGGCCTGTCCCTACATCAGGGAGACTGTTCTTCTGGGAGGGACTGTCCATTCAGCCAAGCCTGTCCCTCCATCAGGGAGACTGTTCTTCAGAAAGAGACTGTCCCCTAAGCCAAGACAATCCCTCCATCAGGGACACTGTCCTTCAGGAAGAGACTGTCACCTAAGCCAGGACTCTCCCTCACTCAGGGAGACTGTTCTACAGGTAGAGACTATTTCCTCAGCCAGGCCTGTCCCTCCTTCAGGGAGACAGTCCTTCACGAAGAGTCTGTTCCCTCTATAATACTGTCCCTCCTTCAGGGAGACTGATCTTCAAGGAGAGACTGTCCCCTCAGCCAGGTATGTCCCTCCTTCAGGCAGACTGTTCTTCAAGGAGAGACTGTCCCCTCAGCCAGTACTGTCCTTCCGTAAGGGAGACTGTTCTTCAGGAGAGACTGTCCCCTCATCCAGCCAGACCATTTTTCAGATAGACTGTTCCTCAGGGAGAGAATGTCCCCTCAGCAGGCCTGCCCCACCATCAGCGAGACTGTTCTTTAGGGAGAGACTGTATCCTCAGCCAGTATTGTTCCTCCTTCAGGGAGAATGTTCATCAGGGAGAGACTGTCCCCTCAGCCAGTACTGTCCCTCCTTCAGGGAGATTGTTCTTCAGAAAGAGAATGTCCCCTCAGCCAGCCCTGTCCCTCCTGCAGGGAGACTGTTCTTCAGGGAGCAACTGTCCACTCATTACAGGCCTATGCTTCCATCAGGTAGAATGTTCTACAGGAAGAGACTGTCCCCTCAGCCTGGCCGGTCCCTCCTTCAGAGAGACTGTCCTTCAGGAAGAGACTGTCCCCTCATCCAGGCCTTCCCTCGTTCAGGGAGACTGTGCTTCAGGGAGAGACTGTCTCCTCAGCCAAGAAGGTCTCTCCTACAGGGAGACTGTAATTCACGGAGAAACTCCCCACAGCCAGGCCTGTCCCTTCTTCAGGGAGACTGTTATTCAGGGAGAGACTGTCTGCTTAGCCAGGCATGTCCCTTTTTCACAGAGACTGTTCTTCAGAGAAAGACAGTCCCCTCAGCCAGGCCAGTCCCTCCCTCAGGGAGACTGTTGTTCAGGGAGAGACTGTCCCCTCAGCTAGGACTCTCTCTCCTTCAGGAAGAGTGTTCATCAGCGAGAGACTGTCCCCTGAGCCAGGCCTTTCCCTTCTTCAGGAAAACTGCTCTTCAGGGAGAGACTGTCTCCTCAGTTAGGTCTCTCTCTACTTCAGGGAGTGTGTTCTTCAGGGAGAAACTGTGCCCTCAGTGAGGCCTCTCCCTCCTTCAGAAAGACTGTTCTTCAGGGAGCGACTGTCCATTCATATCAGGCCTGTTCCGCTTTCAGGGTGACTATTCTACAGGAAGAGACTCTCCCCTCAGTCAGACCTGTCCCTCCTTCCGGGAGACAATCCTTTAGGAATACACTGTACCCTCAGCCAGGCCTGTCCCACGATCACGGAGACTGTAGTTCAGGGACAGACTGTCCCCTCAGGCAGGCTTGTCCCTCCTTCAGAGAGACAGTTCTTCAGGGAGAGACTGTCCCCTCAGTCAGGATTATCACTACTTCAGGGAGACTATTCTTCAGGAAGAGACTGTCCCCTCAGTCAGGCCTTTCCCTCTTCAGGGAGACAGTTCTTCAGGGGCAGACTGTGCTCTCATCGAGGCGTGTCCCTCCTTCAGGGAGACTGTCCTTCTGGGAGAGACTCTCACCTCAGCCAGGTTGCCCCTCTTTCAGGGAGACTTTTCTTCAGGGAAAGACAGTCCTCTCAACCAAGACAGTTCCTCCTTCAGGGAGAATGCCCTTCAGGTAGAGACTGTAACTTCAGCCACGCCTGTCTCTCCATCAGGGAGACTGTTCTTCAGGGAGAGATTTTCCCTCAGCAAGACTATCCGTCCATCAGGGAGATTGTCCTTCAGGGAGAGACTGTCCCCTCAGCCAGGCCTGTCCCTCATTCAGGGTGACTGTTCATCATGGAGAGATTGTTACCTCAGCCAGGCCTGTCCCTCCGTCAGGCAGACAGTTTTCAGGGACACACTATCCCCAAAGCCAGCCTGTCCCTTCTTCTGGGAGACTCTTCTTCAGCGAGCGACTGTCCCCTCATTTCAGGACTGTCCCTTCCTTCTGCAAGACTGTTCAACAGAAAGAGACTGTCCCCTAAGCCAGGCCTGTCCCTCGATCAGGGAGATGTGCTTCAGGGAGAGAATGTCCCCTCAGCCAGGCCTGTCTCTCCTTCAGAGAGACTCATCTCAGAAAGAGAATGTCCTCTCAGCCAGGCCTGTCTCTCCTTCATGGAAATTGTTCTTCAGAAAGAGAATGTCTCCTCAGAGAGTCCTGTCCCTCCTTCAGAGAGACTGTCCTTCAAGGAGACACTGTCCTCTCAGCCAGGCCTGTCCCACCATCAGGCAGACTGTTCTTCAGGGAGAAACTGTAACCTCAGCCAGTACTCTCCCTTCTTCAGGGAGACTGTTCATCAGAAAGAGAATGTGCCCTCAGCCAGGACTGTCTCGCCTACAGGGAGACTGTTCTTCAGGGAGCGACTGTCCACTCATTTCAGGCCTATCAGTCCTTTAGGTAGAATGTTCTACAGGAAGAGACTGTCCCCTCAGCCAGGCCAGTCCCTCCTTCAGGGAGACTGTCCGTCAGGAAGAGACTGTCCCCTCATCTAGGCCTTCCTTCGAACAGGGAGACTGTGCGTCAGAGAGAAACTGTCTCCTCAGCCAAGAAAGTCCCTCTTACAGGGAGACTATTCTTCATAGAGAAACTGTCCCTAGAGCCAGGCCTGTCCCTCCTTCAGGGAGACTGTTCTTCAGGGAGAAGCTGTCTCCTCAGTCAGGTCTGTCGCTCCTTCAGGGAGACTATTCTTCAGGGAGAGACTGTGCCCTCAGTGAGGCCTGTCCCTTCCTGAGGGAGACTGTTCTTCAGGGAGCGACTGTCCACTCATATCAGGCCTGTTCCGACTTCAGGGAGACTTTTCTTCAAGAAGAGACTACCTCCTCAGCCAGGCCTGTCCCTACTACCGACAGACTGTCCTTCAGAAATACACTGTCCCCTCATCCAGGCCTGTCCCATGATCAGGGAGACTGTACTTCAAGGAGAGACTGTCCCCTCAGCCAGGCCTGTCCCTTCTTCAGAGAGACTGTTCTTCAGAGAGAGACTGTCCCCTCAGTCAGGCATGTCCCTCTTCAGAGAGATTGGTCTTCAGGGGCAGACTGTGCCCTTATTGAGGCATATCCCTCCTTCGGGGAGACTGTCCTTCAGTGAGAGACTGTCACCTCAGCCAGGCCTGCCCCTCTTTCAGGGAGACTATTCTTCAGAGAAAGACAGTCCCCTCAGCCAAGAGAGTTCCTCCTACTGGGAGACTGTCCTTCAGGGAGAGACTGTAACTTCACGAAGCCTGTCACTCCATCAGGGATACTGTTCTTCAGGGAGAGACTGTCCCCTCAGACAAGACAATCCCTCCATCAGGGAGACTGTCCTTCAGGGAGAGACTGTCCCCTCAGCCAGGCCCGTCCCTCATTCAGGGAGACTGTTCTTCAGGGAGAGACTGTTACCTCAGCAAGGCCTGTCACTCTGTCATGAAGACAGTTTTTCAGAGACACACTATCCCCAAAGCCAGCCTGTCCCTTCTTCTGGGAGACTCTTCTTCAGCGAGCGACTGTCCCCTCATTTCAGGCCTGTGCCTTCCTTCTGCAAGACTGTTCGACAGAAAGAGACTGTCCCCTAAGCCAAGTTTCTCCTTCCTTCGGATAGACTGTTCTTCAGGGAGAGAATGTCCCCTCAGCCAGGCCTGCCCCACCATCAGGGAGACTGTTCTTTAGAAAGAGACTGTCCCCTCAGCCAGTAATATTTCTCCATCAGGGAGATTGTTTGTCAGGGAGAGACTCTCCCCTCAGCCAGGACTGTCCCTTCTTATGAGAGACTGTTGTTTAGGGAGAGAATGTCCCCTCAGCCAGGCCTGTCACTCTTTCAGGGAGAATGTTCTTCAGGGAAAGACAGTCCCCTCGGCCAAGACAGTTCCTCCTTCAGGGAGACTATCCTTCAGGCAGAGACTTTCTCTTCATCCAAGTCTGTCTCTCCAAAAGGGAGTCTGATTTTCAGAGAGAGACTGTCCCCTCAGCCAAGATAATCCCTAAATCAGGAAAACTCTCCTTCAGGGAGAGACTGTCCCCTCAGTCAGGCCTGTCCCTCCTTCAGGAAGTCTGTCCTTCAGGGAGAGACTGTCCCCTCAGCCAGGCCTGTCACTCAATCAGGAGACAGTTCTTCAGGGAGAGACTATTTCCTCAGCTAGTCCTATGCCTCCTTCAGGAAGACAGTTTTTCAGGGACACACTATCCCCAAAGCCAGCCTGTCCCTCCTTGTGGAAGACTCTTCTTCAGGGAGCAACTGTCCCCTCATTACAGGCCTGTCCCTCCTTCTGCGAGACTGTTCTACAGGAAGAGACTGTCCCCTAATCCAAGCCTGTCCCTCGATCAGGGAGACTGTGCTTCAGGGAGAGAATGTCCCCTCAGCCAGGCCTGCCTCTCCTAATGGGAGACTGTTCTTCAGAAAGAGACTGTCCCCTCAGCCAATACATTCCCTCCTTAAGGGAGACTCTCCCCTCAGCCAGGACTGTCTCTTCTTCAGTGTGACTGTCTTCAGTGAGAAACTGTCCCCTCAGCCAGGCCTGTCCCTCCTTCAGGAAGACTGAAATTCAGGGAGAGACTGTCCCCTCAGTAAGGCCTGTCCCTCTTCAGGGATACTGTTCTTCAGGGGCAGACTCTACCCTCATTGAGGCGTGTCCCTCCTTCAGGGATACTGTCCTTCAGGGAGAGACTGTCAACTCAGCCAGGCCTGCCCCTCTTTGAGGGAGACTGTTCACAAAATCACAAATCACAAATCATCCTGTTAGTCGTCGATTGCTTCGAGCAGGCCCAGTAACGTCTCCTTATCCTAGCCCTGAGATTATATTCAAGGCTCTTTAGGAGAATGAGACCCATCATTGTTACT
>JAOXYA010432838.1:0-17443 GCA_028565675.1 Sorex palustris
GCAGCTTCCCCCTAGGGCCGCCCAGGCCACGGGACCCGCCTCCCCCGCCCCTGCCGCAGTGGCATCCTGAGGGGGGGGTAAGCAGCCACTTCCAGCAACCACATGTGGTTCTCAGAGCACCACCAGGGGTGACCCCTGAGCACAGAGGAGGAACAGTCCCTGAGCCACATTGGATGTGTCCCCAAAACCCCCAAAATAAGTAAAATGATAAAAAATAAAAACAATTTCTAACATAGGTCATCTGTCGAAATGATAATCTGGATAGACTAGAATAAATTGAAATATTATAAAAATTAAGTTTTGCTCTCTCTTTACTTTTTTGTTTTGGTAGCGCCAGGAAGTGGAATCCAAGGTCCACCCATGCAAAGCATATGCACCACCTTTGAGCTTTATAATACTGGTCATTTTCACTGAAAATTTTAAGTGACTTATGTAGTTCACATTACATTTCTGGTCTGCTTGGGAGAATAAATGTGGATCTTTACTTCTGTTGGTCTGGGTTTTGGTTTGGGGACCATAGGCAGCAGTGCTAGGGACTAGTGTGGCAGGCTGCTCCAGGAGCCTGGCCCCAGCACAGACGCAGGGCAGGCCTCACACCTCGCATGGCAAAGCTCTACCACTGGGCATCATGCCTGGCTTGGAACCAATTTTCAATAGTAGCTTTCAGGGAAGAGCTCAGCTGGAAGAAAAAGGTTGACATTCTGGAGCTGGAGCAATAGCACAGCAGGTAGGGCATTTGCCTTGTTAGTGGCCGAACCCAGGATGGATCCCTGGCATCCCATATGGTCCCCAAAGCACCATCAAGAGTAATTCCTGAGTGCAGAGTCAGAAGTTAGCGCTGAGCATCGCCGGGTGTGACCCAAAAATCCAAAAACAAACAAACAAAAATACCAACAACAACAACAACAAAAATCAAACCTACATTCTATTAAACAATGGCAATCTGTACAATTTTGACATGGATCACTGAAACAATAAAACATGGGCTGGGAAGATCAACAGGCTGATCGCAGGCTCTGTGTGCTTGAGGCCTAGCTTGATCACAGGAGCATCACCAGGAGCAAGCCTCAAGCCCAGAGGCGGGGTAGCCCTGCAAGGTGCAACCCCCACCCCACCCCCTCGCTCCAGCAAAAGATGTAGAAATCCCCGCGGCTGAGTTGGGAAGGAACGGTGGTCGCACTCACCTCCTTGTGGGCAGCCGAGTTGGACTCCCAGAAGCGCTGTACTTTGCTGAAGGTGACGTTGGTGCAGTCGGAGAGGCCACTCAGGAAGGTGCCCGAGGTGCGTTCGGAGGGGGCCAGCGCCACCTCTTCTCCGTCCACGGCCATCTCGGCCCCTTCGTTCGGGCCCAGGCGCAGGGACCCCGACTGCAGCTCATTGTGCAGCTTGACGGCGTCCACCGTCAGCTCGCTCTTGCCTGGGAAACAGAGGCCGGGGAGGTCGCGCCCTGCCTCCCGGCCGCACCTCCTGGCCGCATCACGCACGCCCTCCCCCCCAACCGCACCCGCAGCCCCCAGGCGCCGGGGCTCGGTACTGGCCTTGGCTCCTGGGCCAGCTGTGTGCCCAGAACTTGGAGAACCCTGCAAGGGGGCGTCTGCTGAGGTCACCTCCAGCCACGGCCGGGGCGGGGGACCCATGCAGGGGGCTGGGGGGGAGGGATCAAGGGGGAAAGGCTGAGTGCAGGGGGAGGAGCCCACGCGCGGCAGTCAGCTCTGTCCCTCCTCGGGACTCGGTTCCCGCCGCTGTCCAGAGCCTTGACAGCAGGTTCCAGCTGAGCTTCGGGACGTGCAGAGGGGCCCGGCCCCACCCCCGCCAGGGGCCGCGCCCGGGCCTCGCCCCCCGGTACCTGAAGGTCGGCTGAAGAAGCGGCTGCGGGCCGCCTGGCGGTGGTGGCAGGTGGCGGGGTTGCTGTCGCTACTGTGTCCTTTCTTCCAGCGTTTCAACTTAGCCGAGACCCCGGACGGTAACTTGCCCGAGCGCCCCATGTCCACGAAGCCGCCGCCGGGGGCCGAGTGACAAGGACCGGCCGCTAAAGACTCAGAAACACGCGCAGTACCCACGTGGGCCCCCGGCCGGCTTCACTTCCTGTTCCTCTAGCGTCACTTCCGGTGCGCTCCCGTAACCATAGCAACAGGCTCCACATCCGGTTTCAGATTACCCCCAGGCTCTGCATCCCTGAGCGCCAGGGGCCAGGGAAGATCCGTTGCTATGGAGGAAGTTCTGTTACTAGGAAGTTCCTGGGGCTCCGGCTCCAGGTGTGAGCCTTAGGAAAAAAAATAAAAAGATTGTTTAATCAGCTTAATCAATGGCTGAATAAATAGTACTCCTACATTAAAGAAAGAAAACGGAAATTGTGTTTTGGATTAACAAACTACCGCACGATTATAATAGCTTTGAAAAGAAACAATTTCACAAAGTAAGCATGTAACTTTGTAACTATGTATTTCCTGGTGATTCAATAAAAAATAAAATTTTCTTTTTTTCGAAGCGGGATGGGGGGGGGGGGGGTGGACCTACCTGAAGATGCTCAGGAGTTTCTCCTGGTTCCTCTCTCAGAAATTACTCCTGGAAGTGCTCAGGAGACCATATGGGATGCTGAGGACAGAGCCAGGGTTGGCCGCATACAAGGCTGCATAACTTAGCCCCTGTGTTATGGCACCAAGCTCCGAAATAAATTTTTAAAAATGTTTAAAGTTAACACAAAAACAGGGATAAGTAGTCTACAATCTTAGCAGTCAGGGTGGCAGTTACCATAGTGGCAATAATTGAGAGTGCACACATGGAACAACAGTGAAAGGTTTGTTTTTTTTGTTGATTGTGTTGATTTTATTGATTTATTGACTTAAGGAGCCTGCCAGCTCTTCCTAGCAGTGCTCAGGAATATTATGTGGTGCTGGAGATTGAACCCAGGCTCCCCACATACAAAACTTGCCTTGCATGTGACTGCCCCTAGTTTGATAGCCAGGGCCACATATGTTCCCCTGAGCATTACCAGGAGTGATCCCTGAGCACAGAGCCTGGAGGAGATCTGAGCACTGCTGGGTGTGTCCCCCAAAACAAAGTAAGTAAAAAAATAGTAAAATGAAATACACGGATGTTTTCACCCTGTGATGGTTCATTGAGCGATGTTATCATCTGTATACTTTTTCTGTATGTACATTATTCTTCTTAGGTTTCCAAAAATAAGTCATGGCCCTCACCCACAAGAACAGGAAGATTGCTAAGGTGAGAACAAGGTATTGCACAAAGGCAGTCAGCTCTGGACCCCGTGTCACCAGGCTCCCATTGAGATCCCTCCTGGGATGCAGCCCGAGAAAAGGGAACTAGTAGTCTACGGAGGAAGAGGAAGTTTGGAAACTGTGGTAAGCAAATCTAGAGGTGAAGACAGACATTAGAAGGCAGAACAGATATTGGGTGCAAGCCTGAACTATTTTGGCGCAGAGGGGAACACCCAGAAATGCATATGGGATGCAAGACAAGCTCCTTACCCGCTGTGCTATCTCTCCAGCCCCTAAAATAAAAACATTTTAAAGGGAAAAAAAAGTCGCTTGTCATGGGTGCAATGATGCATCTTTACCACAAGAGGGAGCACTTCAAACAACTTGCTTAAACTGAAACCCTGTTTTAAGGAGTGATACTAGCTGAGCAGGTTGGGATGGCGGTGATGAAAAGCTCAGGCCAGTGACAGCCTTTCTATATTTTTTCCGGTTAGCCAACACCTTCTGGCCTCCAAACTGAGTCCCTGTCTACACTGGATACAGACCCCGGGAGGAGGCAACGGATTGGAATGAGCATTGCAGGGGCCAAGCCTACATCTGAGACACATGCTGAGCACCGACCCTGGGCGGCTCCAGGAAAGGGAACAAGAGGCACCCAGAAGGCCTGAACACAGTCCCAGCAGCACCCTAGGGACCAGACTGACCACCCCAGGAACAGCGTCAGCCCGGAAGCATGAGTGTCTCAGGGACCCGCTGCAGCACCCACTTTGCTGGCAGGGATCGGCTCTCATCTAACCGCAGGGAAGGTCTTGTAGTTGGACCCCGAGGAAGACTCAGCTCAGCCCAGGAGCCCTCTGTGTCACCACTGCTCTGAAAGCCACCTGAGGTCCACCCAAGAGCAGGTTGCTGTGCCCAGAGAGCTCAGCCACGGGAAGTCCGGAGGCTATTTTTGGGTACAAAAGGTTGTAATCTATAGTGACACCAGTTGGGAGGAAAGGGAAATTGAGGCCCCCCAGCGAAGAGGAAATAATGGTCCGGATGTTTAACTTTGGGGCCCCAACTCTGGGCTGGGAGAGACTTTCTGGCTCTAGCTTCTCTCCTGCATGTAGCACTGAAGGGATGCAGCGGGCTTTGGCTATACCAGTCTGTGTTGGAGGAACCTCATGCTGGAGGCATGGTGTGCCCACGCAGGTGGTGGACCTTCCTCAGTCACGGTCTCTTCTCACCTGGAAATGGGACACCGTGAGACTAACATGAGTGCATGCTGCCGGGGTCCTGCCTGGACAGAGAGGGCTGCTGGACAATGCCTGGTGTTGCTCTGCCTCTTCTGGGGCATTTACATGCAATTTGGCAGCAGAAGAGCTTTTAGGAAGAAGGGCTTGATTTTGAGCTTCCTAGTTTAGGAGGATGAGCAGATGGCCTGGTGGAAATAATGAAGAGAAAGCATGGAGAGGCCTGGAATCTGGGCAGGGCAGATGGCTCCTGCTCAAAGAGGGAGTCTTTGCCCTTTTTACCCATTTGCCAGCGGGCACATGACAGGTGGATGGGAGACCGGGGATGAGAGACCCCATGACTGCCAGTTGGCCCTGGCATTCTGATCCTTTTTTTTTTTTGGGTGGGGGCACAGCCAGCTATGCTCAGGGCTTACTCCTAGCTCTGCATTCAGGAATCACTCCTGATGGTGCTTGGATGCAAGTGCCCTACCCGCTACACTATCACTCTTACTCCAAGCTCTCTCTTTGTTGTTGTTGCTGCTAGCTGTGGAGGCCTCACGCATGGTTCCTCAGCGGCCATGCGGTGCCAGGGTCTGTGTTCCAGCCCTTGAGTCTCATTCCTGCCCCTCCCCCAATTCATTTTTTCTGTTTCTTTGTTTGGGGGCTATTCCTCGCTGTGTGCTCAGGAGTGACCCCTGATAGTGCTCAGGGAACCCTATGTGGTGCTAGGGATTTGAACTGGGGTCCACTGAATAAAAGGCAAGTACCTTATCTCTTATTCTGTCTCTCCTGCTCTCCAATTCATTCTTTTTTCTTTTTTTGAGGGTGGAGTTTGGTCAGAACTGGTGTCTTTCAGAACTACTCCTAGCTCTGTGCTCAGGGATTGTTCACAGAAAGTTTCAGGGGACCTTGCTAAGCCAAGGGCGAACTAGGATTGACTGCATATAAGCAAACACCTCAACCCCTATACTGTCTCCTCTTACACACATTTTTTGGGGGGGTCACACCTGGAGATTCACAGGGGTTACTCCTGGCTTTGCACTCAGGACTTATTCCTGGCGGTGCCCAGGGGACCATATGGGATGCTGGGAATCGAACTCGGGTCGGCCTCGTGCAAGGCAAAAGCCCTACCTCCTGTACTATGGCTCTAGCCCCACACAATTCATTTTTTACCTCAAAATTAAGCCTTACTCAATGGCTGGAGAGATTAATATAGTGGGTAAGGCAATTGCCTTCTACGCACCCAAGTTTGAATCCAGAGTTGACCCAAATTGGGATTCCCAGCAGCTCATCTGGGTCCGTCAACCCTCCAGGAGTGATTCCTGAGTGCAAAACCTAGAGTAGTAAATCCTGAGCACCTTTGGGTGTGGCCTAGAAACAAACCAACAAAGGACAGGTAATTTTCTTTTGTTTCTCTGAAGGTCCTATTCAATGCTAGGAGGCTACTGCTGGCTCTGACTCAGTTGTCAATTCAGATAGTGCTGGGAGACAACGTGGCGCCAAGGATGAAAGTCCTCCAGCACCCAGAGCTTGCACTCAGCCCTTGGAGCCGCCCCTTGGGCCCACAGAGTTCCACATGAGGATGTCAGGAAGCAGTCCGGGCTGGCATGGCTCCACAGAGCCTTTAGGGTCTGGGGCTCCCTCTCCCCTTCTGCTCTTCAGTATTTGATGTTACCTCAGGCCTCAGAGATGGGCTACAGGAATTCCGACCAACAAATTCACCATCTGGGTGAAAGCCAAGATTCAGTCAGAAGGAAAGAAAAGTCAAAAGAAGCACTTCCTGTTGCTGGAGATATTGTACAGCAGTAAGGTACTTTTGCCTTGCATGTGCTGACCCAAATTCAATCCCTGGCAACCCGTATGGTCCCCTGAGCACTGCCAGGAGTAATTGCTGAGTGAGTACAGAGCCGGGAGAACCCCTGAGGACCCCTGGATGTGCTCCCCCCCACACACACAAAAGAGATGCACTTCCCTTGAAATCAGTTTTACCCACACCTAATTGGCCAATAATTTGGCTAACTGAGCAACAGGTGGAACCCCTGACTTGAACAGGAGTAAGTGCTGGGAAAATGAATGAATACAAATTATAATTTAACATTAGAAGAATTTAGGGTCTTTATTTAGAAGTTTGGTGCTGCTTTTATGACAAGAGTAGATAGCAGGAACTTGCCCCGTGTTGCAATAAATTAGCCTAACGTAAAATTGGTTTCATTAGAGAGAGTATTGCTTAAAGGTCAAAATTTTCCAAACGCTTTGACTTCAGATGCACTCTGCACTTCCTTAAAGAAGGCGGAGAGAGTCCTGTTGGGAGCATCTCTTTGGGGACCGGTGCAGAAGGCGACAGCAGGTGGACGGGTGAACAGGCGCCGGTAGGGAACGGCGCGTTTAGGGATTGGCTGGGGAGCCTGCGTGTGGCTGCGGCTGATTGGCTGCTTTTCAGAAACGCGTCACTCAGGCGAATCGACATCGTTCAGTTGAGCGTGGGATGAGTTTTCATTGATGAAATGACTTAAGTGTTGGCTACCGGTTGCCAGGACAACGGGAAGGGTATTCCTTGGGGGCTCTGAGAATATTTTTCCCCTTCAAGCCAGCTCACCAGAACCTCCTCCCAGAGAGGTTTTACTGCAGCCGCTTTGCAGAGGACTAAGGCTCAGGAAGGATGCCTGAGTGAAGCACTTCTTTTTTTTTTTTTTTTTTTTTGCTTTTTGGGTCACACCTGGCGATGCACAGGGGACCATATGGGATGCTGGGAATCGAACCCGTATCGGCCGCGTGCAAGGCAAATGCCCTACCTGCTCCAGCCCTTTTTCTTTTTTTTAAGGTTTTTTGGGGCCGCAGTTGGAGGTTTGGGGGGTACTCCTGGTTTTGTGCTCAAGGGTTTCTCTTGAAAACCCCACAGAGTCAGGGAGCGGGCGGGGGCTGAGGTCGGGGTGGGTGGGAGTTGTGGAGGGCAGGATGGGGGGCGCTCAGGTCTCCTGCATGCAAAGTCAATGCCAATTCCAGCGCACTTTCCTCCACCCACCCTCCCCATCGTCAACAGCCTGGGGCTGGGACATTCCCAGAGGGGAGATCATAGGACTGGGGTGACTCAGCCCCATCACATAGCCGGTCACAAAGGGATGGAGGAGCCCAGATCCAGTCAGCGTGGGGCCCTCAGGACCAACTTCAAAGCCAGTTGTTTGTTGGTTTGGTTTGGTTTCTTTCAGTCACACCTAATGGTGCTTCAAGACTATTCCCAACTCTATGTTCCGGGAAGGCTCCTTGGGGACCCAGGAGGTGCTGGGGATCGAACCCAGGGCTTCTGCACACAAAGCACACATTCAACCTTTTTGAGCTATTTCTTTGGCCTCTTCATTGTTAATTGTGGGGTTTGTTTTTGTGTTACACTGAGGCTTACTCCTGGTTCAGTGCTCAGGGATCACTCCCAGGGTGGGGGACTTGGGACACCTAATGGGGTGTCAGGGATTGAACCTGAATGAGCCACGTGCAAGGCAAGTGCTCTACCCACTGGGCTATCACTCCAGTCTCTAACGACTTAAAAATATGTCAAAAAACAGTTTGCTTTTTCATGGGTGCCACTTCATGAAACCACAAGCAGGGGTCTTAGCATCTTCACAGCCTATTTCAGAAGGCCGTTCCCCTCACAGAGAACCCCACACCCCTTCCTCACAGCTCCAGACACCTTCCTCTGGCACGAGGCACCCACTGGGCAATCTTTAGTCTGTATATTAATTAATTATTTTTGGTTTTTTTTGGGTCACGCCCAGCGATGCACACGGGTTACTCCTGGCTCTGCACTCAGGAATTACCCCTGGCGGTGCTCAGGGGACCATATGGGATGCTGGAAATCGAACCTGGGTCGGCCACGTGCAAGGCAAATGTCCTACCCGCTGTGCTATTGCTCGTGCCCCCCTTTAGTCTGTTTAGATTTTCCTGTTCTGGGCCTGGTGCAAAGGGCTGGCACACAGGCTCTGCATGGGAGACCCCTGGGTTCTGGCTCTGGCACTGCACGGTCCTCTGAGCTTTTCCAGGAGTGACCTTTCAACACTGAGCCAGGAGTCAACCTTCCCTGAGCACTGTCTGGTATTACCCCTACCCCACCCCGCCTCCCGCCAAAAAAAGTGAAGTCAGTGTATTGGCCCCTGTGAGTCCTTCCACCATCCCCATTCTATCCAGCCTTACATGGCGCCTGGCCCAGACTGCAATTTCCTTTCCCACATCAGGACTCCCAGGCCTGCAAAGAGGAGGGCACAACTGCAGCAGCAGGGACACCCACATCTCAGCTGGATGAGGGCTACAGCTTGGGGCAGCCTGGCTTCCTGCCTCCTTTTCCCGCAGCACGGGGACCAGCTCCCTTACCTCAGGCAGGGCTGTGAGAGCCAAAACAGGAGACCTCTCCATCCTAGCTATTGGTTCTGCTCCGGAAGCCAGAGCACAGCTGGCAGGCTGGCCCACGTGGGCACACTCCCTCTCCCAGGCCCCACCAGCTACTCCTCAGATGGCCACTGAACTGAGGGATGGACCTTCAGGCTATGTGGCTGCAGGATGATGGTCTGAGAGGTGGAGCCCGCCCTGTGGGCCAAGTAGGCTGCTTGCATCTCCTCGGTAGAAGGCCTGGTCTCTCCACAGAGACGCTGCACCTGGTCTTTGGTCCTTCACAAATATTCCACACTTGACAAGGAAGTGAATCTTCTGTGGAAAAAATGAGATGAGAGACCAGAGTAAGGCCTTTGTAGTCCTGTAGGCCAGTGAGGGTTCATAGGAGCCACTAAAGATCCTTATTTGAGGGGCTGGAGCAATAGCACAGCGGGTAGGGCGTTTGCTTACATGCGGCCGACCTTAGTTCGATTCCCAGCATCCCATATGGTCCCCTGAGCACCGTCAGGAGTAATTCCTGAGTACATGAGCCAGGAGTAACCCTGTGCATCGCCGGGTGTGACCCCCCCAAAAAAAGATCCTTATTTGATCATCATTTAACTAATTAAAAAAATGGGGGGTCACACCCAGTGATTACTCCTGGCTTTGTATTCAGGGTCACTCCTGGCGGGCTCCGGGGACCATATGGGATGCCAGCAATTGAACTCAGGTTGGCCGCGTGCAAGGCTAGTGCTCCACCTGCTGTACTATGGCTCTGGCGTGATTTCAGCTGGTCACTGGAGCAACAACTGGCTGTCCGGAAGATGCTCCAGGCCTGGTTGACCCTGGCTCAGGGAACAGGAGCTGAGCTGAGGGCTATTGCAGCTCCCCTTCATTCTGCCTCTTAACTGAGAAGTACAACCCACCTTGGATTCACAACATGCTTGCTTTTGAGTTGATTTTTCTCATCATTGCACATTCAGAAACTTTTTGCTGTGGCCAAATTATTCGTGATCCCCCGATACTCAGTTACATGAGCCCATCTAGGACTTGAGTGGTCCTGGCAGAGAAGGAGTCCACTAAGGCCAGGGACACCTTCCACTCCCGAAGCCTGAGGCCCTGGAGAGAGATTTACTTCACCACTATGGGCAGAGGGAGGCTGGGCTCCTGTCAGGTTGTGCCGGGTCTGGGATACTTGGCCCAGAGCACCTGGCATCTACCTTTGTCTCAGAGGTGTGGCGACCCCTATGTCTCCTGCTTTCCTCAGCTAGGCCTGACAATCAGTCCTGACAAGTATCTGGGCGATTGGTGTTCATGGGAGGTAACAAGGAGAAAGGAAATAGTGGAGGGCGGACACACCGGTTCATCCTTATCCTTTGACGACAACTGAGAAATCTCCCAATCAGAGAGGCCTGGTGCTGCCTCACGGATTTTTGATGTTGTGGCACACTGCTGGGTGCCCCTCGCTGCCCAGAGACTGGCTCCCAGCGGCGGAGCCTTCCCTGTCCTCCCAGCAGAATCTCTCCTGCTGACACAGCAAGCCCCCTCCAGGGCATCATCCGGACTTTTCCCTGCTGACCCTGGTCCCCCTGGTCCCCTGCTCATCTCTCTGTCCTTTGAAGAGTTCATCGTATTGTCTTCACTGTTACATGAGAATTAGAGGAGGCAGGTGGTGGAAACTGAAAATAGATGATTTTCCTTTTTCTTTTCTTGTGGGGCCACCCCTGAAAATGATCAAGGCTTACCCTAGCTCTGTGCTAAGGGATCACTCTTGGCAGGGCTTGGGGGAGCATATGTGGTGTCAGGGATTGAACCCGGGTTGGCAGTGTACAATGTAAGCACGCTACCTGTTGTACCATTGCTCCAGTCTCTCCCCTCTTTTTGTTCTCTTTTTCTTTTGGTATGTATATGGGTCATGTCCAGTGATGTTCAAATGCTATTCCCAGCTTGGTTTGGGGGTTACAACTGGAGGCACTCGGGGGGAACATACGTGGAGTCAGGAGCCAAAACGGGCCAGCTACACACAAAACAAACACCTTTACCTCTCTAACATCTTTCCACCTCCTGGAGTGGATGTGTGTGTGTGTGTGCGCACGCACGTGTGCGCGCATGCATGCGTGCACGCATGTATATGCACATACACCTGGTCACACCTGCTACTGCTTACTCCTGGCTCACTCCTGGCAATGCTCAGGGACCATATGTGATACTGGGGATTAAGTGGAGGATTTTCAACATCTCTCCCCATTTTGACATTTGAGGGAAGTCTGCCAAGGGCAAAGGTATGGTGCTAAGTGCATGTGAGTGTTGTGAAATGGTTCAGATGCAGGGTCCATCCTCAAGAGTTTCTACTTGAAGGGCCTGGGCAATAGTACAGCAGGTTGGGTGCTTGCCTTGCATGTGGCTGACCATGGTTCAATCCCTGGCACCCCATATGGTCCCCTGAGCAATGCCAGGTGTGCCCCACCCCAATAAAGAAGTTTCTCTTTGACTAGCTCGGTCACCTACACCAACTCTGACGACACATGGCAGCTAATCTATGGAGGAGGGAGGTGCACAAAGGGTCAGAGTTCCTTAGAATCCCAGGGAAAGGAGGCCAAGAGAGATAGTACTGTAGGTAGGGTGCTTGCCCTGCACATAACCCACCAGGATTCAGTCCCTGGCAACCCATATGGTCCCCTGCACACTGTCAGGAGTGATTCTTGAGCAAAGAGTCAGGAGTAACCTGAGCACCGCCAGGCCCAGGTGTGGCCTTCCCCCTCCCCTAAAATAAATTCCAGGGAGATGAGGGATTCCTTCTGGAAGCAGAGGGGGAACTTGTTTCTTGGGCTTGCCCCACCCCGAAGGCTGGTGGCACAGATAGCCTTCATCCTGGTTGTTTTATTCTAACTCTATGCCCAGTTCCAATTCCAGGGCAAGCCAACCCCACCAGGATGTGGGAAGGGAAATCTGGACATGTGTCCCAGACTCATTCTGAATGGATACCCCTCGTTCATTTTGTTTTTGCTTTCTTGATCACAATGCCAGCATTTATGATTAATATGTCAGTAACAAAATTGTCATGATTATTCTTCTTTTTTGTATTTTGATTCACTTTAATTTGCTTTTTGTGTATGGTGTGTGATAAAGGTCCATTTTATTTTTTATGCATGTGACTCTGTTTTCTCAGCAGACAGACTTCACGGTTAGAACAGAATCCATAAAATACATTGAAGAGAAATAGGCAAAACTTTACAGGATGTGGATTTCAGAGTTATATCTAATGATTCAACTTTATTGGAAAAGACAGCAAAAGCAATACGAAACAAATGGGGTTGTATTTTTTTTCTCTGTCATGATTATTCTTTTTTTTTTTTTGCTTTTTGGGTCACACCCGGTGATGCTCAGGGGTTACTCCTGGCTCATGCACTCAGGAATTATTCCTGGTGGTACTCGGGGGACCATACGGGATGCTGGGAATCGAACCCGGGTCGGCCATGTTGGCTGTGTGCAAGGCGAACGCCCTACCCGCTGTGCTATCGCTCCAGCCCCCTATCATGATTATTCTTGACTAATTTTGTTGTTGTCTACTGCTAAGTAGACTCTGCAATAGTTGAGCAGCAGCTCAGATTCTCTTCACCATAGTGCCTTAGGTGGGTACGAGAAGGCTACTGTCCCAATTAACAGATAGGGAAACCAAGGATGAGATGTAAAACACCCAAAGCAGATGTATTTGAATATTCTGTGTCTGTGTCTGTTTTGTGGTGTGTGGGAATCACATCCAGGTTTCACGTATGCATGGCAAGTGCTTTACTATTTAACTCCATCCCTGGCCACCAGGTCTATCTAAACTCAGCTTCCTCCCCACTTACATATCCTATACATTGCAGAAATGCAAGGCCCCTTGTGGCTGGAGCAATAGCACAGCAGGTAGGGCGTTTGTCTTGCATATGGCCAATGGGTTTGATTCCCAGCATCCCATATGGTCCTCTGAGCACCCGCCAGGGGTAATTCCTGAGTGCAGAGCCAGGAATAACCCCTGTGCATCACCAGGTGTGACCCAAAAAGAAATAAAAAATGTGAGGTCCCAACTGGACAGGAGCACAGACACATGGGTTAAAGCAGGAGTGGGGGAGGAGAAAGAGACAGACCCACAGGGTTTAGACACACACGCTTCCTGACCACAGCAGGACAGGAAGCGTAGTCCAGTAAAGTTGAGGTTGGGGCTGGACATTCTCCTGGAAGGACTCAGATGTCCGAAAGGGGATCACTAAGTTGCGGGCATGACCAGGGAGGGAACTTCCTCCAGGGCCTCTTTTTGAGGACATCTGGGTGGGACACGCCCGAAGTTTGAGTCAGGTGGCTTTCCCAGGTGCTCTCGCTTTGCAGTCCAGATTCAGGGGGCTCTGGGTACAGCCTGTCCCACTAGACCTCTACATTCATGGGTGGTCACTAATTCCACTCCTGCCTAGCCACAGGAGCCTGACCATTTGGGCAGTGCTCACACCAGGCTCCAGGGACAGAGGTGAGTCGTTTTTTTCCATTTGGAGCTGTGACTTAGGAAAAATTCTTTGTCTAGATTTTGGTTTTCCATCTGGGAAATGAAGTTCGATGGTAGCTACATTATAGGAAATGTTGGAAGACAGGAAGAATTTAAACACTGGACATATTAAGCTCTCAGAAAAAGCAGCTTTTCAGTGATTGGATGAGGGGATCTATCCCTGGCACCCCATTTGGTCCCCAGAACACTGCATCCAATCACTTTTGACATGTCTCATGACTGGTCAGTATGGGTTCAATCTGTTCCCAGATTGCCCTTTTTTCTCTCTCTCCCTCTCAAATTCTTCCCACATTTCAACTTCAACTTCAACAAAAGTCTAGAAAGTAACAAAGATATGGAGGTCAGAGAGAGCAGTAGAGAACAGTGTGCACTTGGGAATCCAACAAAGATATGGAGGTCAGAGAGAGCAGTAGAGAACAGTGTGCACTTGGGAATTCACCAGATTAGGCTTGAATCTGGGTTCCTGTCACCTTGACCAAATGCCCGCATTCCATCGGCAGATGGGGAAACCACGGCATCTGCCTCATCCGATCACTCTGAGGATGCCGAGACCAGCTAGAACACTCTATGTAACAGTCTGGCACAGAATAGTAGTGGTAAGGGCGTGTGATGCAAACTTTTCTGGAGGGGTGGGGAGGGATTAAGGTACTTGCTTTGCATGTGGTTGCACACATGGCATGTGGGTTCACTCCATCCCTGGCACCCCATTTGGTCCCCAGAACACTGCAAGTAATGATTTCTAAGCACAGAGTCAGGAACAAGCACTGAGTACCATTGGGTCACACCCACCCCCTCCCTGAAAAAATGTTTCCCAGACTCTTTTTTTTTTTTGCTTTTTGGGCCACACCCTGCAATGCTCAGGGGCTAGTCCTGGCTCTGTACTCAGGAATTACTCCTGGCAGTGCTCAGGGGACCATATGGGATGCTGGGAATCGAACCCGGGTCGGTCACATGCAAGGCAAACGCTCTACCCGCTGTGCTATCGCTCCAGCCCCTCCCAGACTCTTTATCCAAAGAGCACAAGAGGCGATGACTTCAAGGGCTGGAATATATGTAGGAAGCCCTTTAGCTCCCCACTACCGTATCTTTGAGCACCATACTAGGAGTAGCTGTCAAGCACCAAAGGGGTCCCTCCCCACCCCAATCCCCCAACCTAGAGTATTCAACTTCATCTTTAAATTTTTTTTTTGGTTTGTTTTGAGGCCACACTTGGCAGTGCTCTGGGATTACGCCTGGCTCTGGGTCCAGGGATCACTTTTGGTGGGCTTGGGGGGTACTGGGGATGGAACCAGGTTCCACAGTGTGCAAGACAAACCCCCTATCCTCTACTATCACGATATCTATCAGGGTATCTACTATCAGACTCCAGCCCTGATTTCTTTTTTCATCCTATGCGTGTGTGAGAAGTTTAAGAATTTTAGAGAAACTTAAGAGAACTACTGGGAGAAAGAGCAAGCGAGGGAAGGAGAAACAAGGAGGGACGGAGAAGTGCAACTGTGGTGTTGTGAATCTTACTTTCATCGTTAACTGTTGACCTATGGGTCTTATTCGAATTCCACGTGCTGTGAAGGGCAGAATTTTCACTCTACTCGCTTTGGGCCCAGGTGCCCTGCCTGGCTGGCGTCCGGCTGGAGCCGTGCAGTGCGGCCGGGCAGTGAGCTCCTGTCTGCGGTGTCTTGCAGGACATCCGGAGGCCCACGAGGCACTGGTCGTGGCCGAGAGAGAACAGGGGAGCTTTGGAAACCGAGTAGTGGGCCAGGGGCCACGTGGGGGAACCACGTCCGCCCCCTGTCCCTCCACCCACAGCCTCCTCCTCCAAAGGCCGAGCTCCTGACAGCCCAGCACAAGGCCCTCATTCAGCAAGCATGCATTAAATATTTGTGGGGAAAGTTCTGAAAGTCATTTACCAAAGACTCAAGAGTGGGGGCAAGATACCTCCAAAACCAAGACATTTCTTTAGGATTTTCTAAGTCCACGAGGCCAAGTTTAATCCAAGAAGAAAGGGATGCAGGGATAGTCATGAGAATTTGCAAACAAATACGATCTCCCAGAAGAGTTTGGTGTGGGTCCACCAGGCCAGCACCCCTGGGAATGTGGACAAGGTCTTACCAAGGCAGCTCAAAGAACAAAACACTGTCAGGGACTTGTAGGGACTCAACCACCTTATTCTCCAGAGGGAACTGGCATCACCACATACATTATTTATAGGAAAGTGATGCTACATAGCAACAGAAGCCAGTTACTATGAGAAAAATAATGGAGCTTCTGTGTTCCTACTTCCTACAGAGAAATAGCATCCCTGCAATATAATCTCTCTCTCTCTCTCTCTCTCTCTCTTTCACACACACATACAAACTCTCCCTTTCCCTCTCTCTCTCTCTCTCTCTCTCTCACACACACACACACACACACACTCTCTCTCTCTCTCTCCCTCTTCCTCTCTTTCTCTGATTATTGTAGGACACACATGCACACATGCACACATTCTGATTCTTCTTGCAGGACACACACACACACACACACACACACACACACACACATACATCCTGGGTGATTCTGGCAAGGTGACCTCCCCTCCGCACCCCTCTCTGATGCCTGCACCCCCAACAGCCTGGACTCACCATGCGGTTTCATGATGGGCAGTAACTCGGTACAAACATTCCGGGTGGCAAAGAAGTTGGTCTTCAGTGTCTTCTCTGCTTGAATGTCGAAGGGTGTTGGATCATTGGCTTTCAAAAAAAGAGGTGACAAACAGAACATCAGGGCTGGGGTGGAGTGGGGGTGGGCGGGTGGCACGTTGGCGCTGCCCTCCGGGAAGGCACTGCGGGAGCAGCGGCAGGTGCGCTGTCTGAATCACCCACAGGGCTTGCTGGGACACAACCTTCTGGAACCCATCCCCAGAATGCGGGGCGCTCAGATCTGGGGGTGGGGGCTTCCAGAGCTTGTCACTGTCCGGAGGCTGAGCTCCAAGTGGCTGCTGGCTGGGAGCCCGCGGGGAGGCCGAGCGCCGGTCTCTGCTGCTGAAGCCTGGGAGGCAATCCCTGGGCCCTGGCTGCAGGTGGCCGTGCCCAGCCCGCGCGCGGAGCCCCTCAGGGTCTCTCCAGGATACATCCCTGAAAGGAAGCGGCGGCGCGTCCACCAATCCACAAGCTCCGGGCACTCCCACCTTCTTCCGCGTTCGCACCCTGGAAAGTCCCGCCGGCTGAGCTGCGGGCTAGGGGGCGAGGCGCGTGCCCAGGATCCAGGGCTCCCTGGGGCTCCCTGGGGTTCCCTTGGGCTCCCTTTTCTAGCTCCGCTCAGGTTTCCCTTCCCGGTCGGCTGGAAACGCTCCGCCTGTCTGTTTCTTCCCACGCCCGTGCACGGCGCGTCCTTCCCCTTGGAACGGGGCTCCGCGGGATGCCCTCCCTCCCCATGACTATTTTTCCCCGGGTGCGAAGAAAAACGCCGCTCGAATCCGTGCGTCTGTTTGCGAAGGCGCGAGTTTCCGGGGGAGGAGGGTCCGGGCCTATCTAACTCTGCGCCCCCTCCCGCCTCCAGGCCCAGACCCCCAGCGCGCCGGTGGCCCGAACCCCACGCACGCGCCCTGGCCGGCCGGCCCCATCCCCGGCCCGGCCGCCAAGTGCAACTTTGTTTCTGGCCCGAGACGGAAAACTGATGAACTTGGCAGGGCGTGGTCCTCTCGCGCTCTCCCTGGAGATGGATTTTTCTGGCCAACTGGTGGGCAGTTCCGCGCAGGGCTGGCGGCTGGGCACAGGCCCGTACAGGCCGGCGGGCGCGGCGCGCTCTGCCAGGCAGCGGGTCCTCGGGGCGGCGGGCACGGAAAAGGGGAGCCGGGCCGGGCGGCGAGGGCGGCGGCGCGCGTCCCTCGCGGAGGGTCCAGCGTCCCGGGTCACCCCCCTCCCTCCACCCCACCCTCCCCCGCACCTACTCTTGAAGGCGATGCCCGCGTTGTTGACCAGCACGTTGAGTCCCCCGTACTCTTTGCGCAGGAAGTCGCGCAGCGCGCGGATGCTCTGCAGGTCGTTGATGTCCAGCTGGTGGAAGCGCGGGCTCAGGCCCTCTGCCTGCAGCTGCTGCACGGCCGCCTGGCCCCGGGCCTCGTCCCGAGCCGTGAG
>JAOXYA010433049.1:0-17442 GCA_028565675.1 Sorex palustris
CAACAAGTCTCACAATGGAGACGTTACTGGTGCCCACTCGAGCAAATCGATGAACAATGGGAGGACAGTACTGCAGTTTATGATACTATTAATAATAGTACCTAAAGAGCACTGTAGTCTTCACCAGTGTCTCTGTTTCTCCCCTCCCTTCACCCCCTTCTCTCTCATTCCGCCGACTCCTTTTATGGATCACTGGAACTTAAACTTACATAGGTAACAACAAAGTTTCAAACTCTTTTGTAATTTTTTTTATGTATTTAAAAATGTTCAAAAATAAAATGTATTCAAATAAATGTCTTTTTCTGAATTTTAAAATGTCTTCATATATGACTTTTTTGTTTTATTTGATAGCAAGAAGTACATTATTGGCACTCTTTCAATGATTCAAATTATTGAGTATTGTTATAACAATCATGGATTGGCAAATTTCTTCTGCACAAGACAGAGTAAGTATTTGAGGTTTTCACTTGTCATCCTTTCTCTAATGCCTGCCTGGCCCTGCTCTGCTTGGAGCCAAAATAATCAAACACAGGTTGTGGGCAAGGGTGCATACCAACAAAACTTTGTTTATGAGAACAGGTGGTCTCTTGGCTTTGCGTTGGAATAGATGGCCATTACTGCTCCCTTTGCTCTTGTGCTCTTGGGACGTGAAAATATCATTCCACCGTCAAAACTAAGTATCATTCTGACTTCAGGCAAATAATCTGCCTTGTTTACATGGTTGGAGAGTGGCACATCTTAGAGAATAATCCAAGGATCCACATGGTGATCTGAGACCGAGACTGAACTTATCACAAACATCAATGAACACACATCACATACACATTCAGAGACCAGTCAGAAAATATGTCTAAGGGGCAAAAAATGATGGACATCACATACAACAGCCCACCCCACTGATGCCCTGTTTCCCAGATCCCTAGCGCCAGCTCCCCTGGGCCAGGCTCAGGTTCCTGGCGGTGGTGAGACCAGAGAGATATGTCTGCTGGGATAAGACCTCGCTGATGCCCAGCTAGGGTAGGATTAGCTCTAGGTCATAACCCCAGAAATGAAAGGTTTGGGCAGGCCCAGGCTTATCTTTGTGAGAATGGAGGGAAACCGTGGATGGTGGAGGATCCACTCAGGTACGAATTGGAGCCTGGGATCTTATAGCTGTCAGTTACCAATCCCCATGCTGGCGAGTGAATGAGTGAGTCATCCTGGGAGTGAATAAATGAGTCCATAAGGAATAAAGCAGCGAATGGGTAAATGAATGACCGAATGAGTTAAAAAGTGAGTGTGTCAGTGAATGATCATGTTAGTAAATAAATGAATATAAGAATACACACACTTTACACTCACCCCACACTCACCCTCACACTCACACTCACTTCCATACTTATGCTACACTCACCAAACACTCAGCTCAAACTCATTGCACATTTACCCCATATTCACGCCACACTCATCCCACACTCATCCACACTCAACCACACTCACCTAAACTCACACATCCTCATCCACATTCACCCCACACTCACCCACACTCATCTCACACTCAAATCAAACTCACCTACACTCACTCCAACACCCACAATCACCCATACTAACCCACACTCACCCAAAACTCACCCCATACTAACCCCTACACTCACCCCACGCTTACCCACACTCTCCTCACAATTAATCACACTCTCCCCACACTTACCCACACTCTCCCCATGATCACGCACATTTACTCCACACTCAACTCTCACTCACCCCACACTCATCCTACACTCACCCTACATTCTCCCAACAATCATTTCACACTGACCCGAATACTCACTTCCACATTCACCCTCACACTCACCCTATACTCAGCCGATACTAACCCCACACTCACCCCTCATTCACCCATACTTTACCTCACACTCACTCCACATTAACCCCTACACTCATTCCACACTCACCCTGCACTCACCCCCACACTCACCCACACTCACCTCACACTCACCCACACGCTCACCCCCACACACTCCCACACTCACCCACACTCTCCTGGCTCTTTATAACTGGGGCATCAGGCTCTGAGAGGTGGAGATACTTCTTCACTGTGGCACAGGTGGAATCAGAGCTTCTTACACCCTCACCCAGGCTGTTTCCCTCACTTGCAACCCAAGGTCCCTGCGCCCTCTTCTGGGTCTCAGCCACCATTTCTCCTGACTCCAGCACCATCCCCGTGGCATGACTGGAAACAGGTTCTGGGCATCCTACACTGACCCTATGGGCTTTCCTGGAAGCTACCTCCTGGACACTTTAAAGCCATACAGGGGCTCATCTGTGGCCCCTCACTGGCTCCTTCCTGCATGGATGCTCCTCTCTCTTGTGTAGGGCCATCCATGTAGTGAGTTTGAGACTAAAGAATCCACTGTGCTTCCACTTCTGGGAATATATCTGGAGATGCAAAAACGTACAGTAGAAATGACATCTGCGCTTGTATGTTTATTGCAGCACTGTTCACAATAGCCAGAATCTGGGGAAAAAAACCCGAGTGCCCGACAATAGATGACTGGTTAAAGAAACTCTGGTAAATCTACACAATGGAATATTATGCAGCTGTTAGAAAAGATGAAATCATGAAATTTGCATATAAGTGGATGGACATAAAGAGTATCATGCTAAGTGAAATGAGTCAAAAGAGAGGGACAGACATAGAATGACCGCACTCATTTGTGGAATATAAAATAACATAATAGGAGACTAACACCTAGGTATAGAAGAGATAAAGGCCAGGAGGATGGCTCTATGTCTTGGAAGCCAGCCTCACATGCTGGGTGAAAAGGCGCTGGGATAGAGAAGGGACCACTAAGTGAATGATGGTTGGAGGGTTCGCTTGGGATCTTAGATACGTGCTGAAAGTAGGTTATGGGCCAAACACGATGGCTACTTAGTACCTGTATTACAAACTATAACATGAGAGAGAGAGAGAGAGAGAGAGAGAGTAAGAGGGAATATACCTGCCACAGGGATAGGGGTGGGGTGGGGTCGGGGTGGTGGGAGGGATACTGGGAACATTGATGGTGGAGAATGGACACTGGTAAAGATATGGGTCCTTGAACATTGTATGACTGAAACATAATCATGAAAGTTTTGTAAATCTGTAAAAAATATTTTTAAAAATAACTCATTGTGCTACGGCCCAGATCAGCTACAGCTACTCTTCCAGAAAGGCTCTCAGGCAACAGCACAGGGACACGGAGTCCTGAAGGCTGGAGTGGATCAGAAAGTTGCATGCTGCTCTATTGGCACTTGGTTGCTGCCCAGTCCTTGGATCTTCTTCCATTCTGGCCTTGGTTTCCTCCGCCCACGAATGCCCACTCCCTTCTGGGATAACAAAGATTGGAAAGAAAAGTGTGCCTCATAAGTGAAACTTGAGACCATCTGCATAGCAGGATGTATGGATGGATGGATCGATGGACAGACAGACAGAGGAATGGAAGGATGCACTAAAGAATGAGTAAACAGGTGGGTGGATGATGGATATGTAAGTAGGTGGATACATGGGTGGGTGGATGGATAGACAGACAGATGGATGGGAGTGGGGGTGGATGGGGAGATGAATGGAAGGATTGATCGATGATGATCATGGATGATGGCTGGGTGGGAGGATGGATAAGGATGGGCAATAGTAGGATGAGTGTGTATATAGATGATTGGAACAATAGTGGCATGTTTATGGATGGATGATTTATTTTTTTGATAAATGAAGATGGATATATAGAGTTGGGTGGATGGATGGATCAATGGCCTGATTACAATGGTTGGATGGTGGATGGATGATGGTTGAGTTGATGTTGGATTGAGATGAATGATGTATGGATGTATCATGGATGGTGGATGTATGTATGATGGAAGAATAGTGGATGGATTTATGGTTGGGTGGGTGGATGGTGGGTAGAGATGTATGAATAAACACTTGGGTGCATAGACAGTTAGATGGGAGGTAGGTGGATGGTTGTTGGGTGGATAATGTATAGCTGGATAGAAAGATACATAAATTCCGGATGGGTAATATCTAATTGGATGGATGAATAGGAGATGGATGGTGGATGAGTGGATGATAGATTGCTGGGTGGTGAGTGGAATATATATAGAACTCCACATTCTTTTCCATCCATATTGTGATGGGCAGAAAAGCTCCAGCATCATGTTATCAGGTTCAAATCTGGTGCCAATTACATGCATAGAATTCTTGGAGCCACTGATTGCTCAAAGGAACACTGATCTCAGCAATAGGAGATCATCCATAGCCCCTTCCCCTCTGCAAATCCTCCTTCCTGCTCCCGACATGCTTGATTCCTTCAACTTCTTGCCAATGTCTACATCACTCTTTGGTGCCAGAACTTTCTCTTCTCTAGTCCTGCAGTCACCCTCACCCTTGCTTTCTCTTCTCTAGTCCTGCAGTCACCCTCACCCTTGCTTTATTTTGAGAGCCTGCTCAAGTCACCCTTGCTTAATTTTGAGAGCCTGCTCAAGTTCTCTATTATTTATGCCCCCTTCATTATCTACATACTTAAATTACATAAAATTTTCGCCTTTTAAAATCATTCTCTACTATATCTGTACCTTCATTATTTACCTACTTCAATAATTAAAAAAGAATATTTTTGTCACCCTCTATCTTGACCATCAGGTGGTCCATGAACCATCCCTGTGAGCCTCTTCAGGGTGAGTCACTGTGGTCAGCAGGTGGGAACAACTGCCTGTGGCCATTACTGGGGTCAGACTGGGATGTATCAGGAACATGGGTTTGATCTTGCAGATGACCAACCTGCCTTGCTTGCAAGTCTTTTGTCTTCACCCACAGTGTCCTTTTAACCACCACACACAGGCGCCCTGACTTTTCTAAGGGCTGGAGGAGGCTGGTGTGTTTATAGGGTCTGGGGACTCTGTCCAGCAAGGAGGGGACACTCGGGCACCTGGAACCTGGCTGGAACGATTCTCTGAGGACTGGGGTGCTGTGGCTGGAAGCGGGGTCCTAGTAGGGGTCGCCAGCTCAGCTGCAGCCTGACGGATAGTTGTTTGCACATGGCACTGACTCAGAAGCCCTGAGCATTTCAGGTGGGCACATCATGACCCCTGCAATGTTGACCCTAATTTAGAACCTAGGAAGGTTTGATGTAGCTGGGTGTTAGGGTACCCGGTGTGTGGGTATGTTTACCATGAGCTTATAGCCTAGAAGAAGAAGCCTCTGAGCGTAGGGCCCAGAGCTGAGGTCCAGACTGGAGGCAGGCAGCTAAAGGGGCCCCTCAGGTACATCTGGGTCATGCTCCATTTGGGTGTTGTGAGGAAGACGTTTATTGTTGTTACACAGTCCCCCATACTGGACACAGCCGCCAGAAAGGTGATCTAGTGGGATGGGACATGTCAGCACCTGGGCACTGCTCTGATCAGGCCCAACAACTCAGGAATGCCGCGGGTTGACCACTTTGCCCAGGAAGAGGATGCCCTGTGTGTCCTCGGAGATGACGGCCACCAGGAAGGGCCTGTTGAATCTCACAGCCTTTGGTTTTACAGAAAAAGGAATAACGTGCATTCCAGTGGTAGTCGCTGGTTCGGTACCTTCCTCGGTCACTTCCAGCACAGCCTTGTGGACCATCTGGGGGACACAGAGCTGTCACCACTGGGACAGGGCAAGCAGGAGGCAGTCATCCTGCCTGAGCCACTCAGGGGGCAGCTGTCCTCAGGGCTCCTTTACCCCTTGCGCTGCTCCCTGCTGGACCCAGCTCAGAACCAAGCCCCCACTTTATGGTGGGCAAGCAGAGACTGGAGGGCTCAGATGGCCCTTCATCAGGAGAAGGTGGTTCCCCAACTCAGGGCATTTTCTACATCAGGGCTGGGACGCCCAATAACCCAACAATACATCTGGGCTTCTGGGAGCACAGGGATATCAGAGGGGCACTGTAGCACCGTCCTCCCATTGTTCATCAATTTGCTCGAGTGGGTCCAGTAACGTCTCTATTGTGAGACTTCTGTTACTGTGTTTGTCATATTGAATACGTCATGGGTAGCTTGCCAGGCTTTGCCATGTGGGCGAGATACTCAGAGGGGAGACACAGCTATTACAGATTCAGGGCATCCCAGCGGACACCCGTCTACCTGGATCTCATCTTCTCCAGAGGGAGTAGGTGCAGCTCACCCTGGAAAGGCTCAGGTTCCTGCCAGCGGTGGTGATTCCTGAGAAATCTGAATCCTGGGAGAAGACTTTGACAATGCCCATGTTAGGCAGGACTTGATCCAGGTCGTAGTCCCAGGAGATGGAGAACTTGGGCAAGAACAGGGATATTTTCCTAGAAGCAGAAGCAAACTGAGCTGTGCAGGATCCACTCAAGTACAGATTGGAGACTGGGACATGGCAGTGCTCAGTTACCATGCCTCATGCTGCTGAATGAACAAGTGAGTGATGATCTGTTGAGTGAATCAATGAGTCGATAATGAATAAAGAGGTGAATGAGTGAGTGAATGAGTAAATAATAAAGAAGTGAATAAATAAATAAATGAGTGAATAAATGACCCAAAGAGTGAGTCAGTGAATGATCATGTGAGTAAAGAAATGAATAAATGAATCATTGAATGAACTAATGAGTTGATGGATGAGTCAATGAATGAGTGATGAGTGGATGAATGAAATAATACTTCATCTTGAGCCAGGGCAAAGGTGTTTCAGTCCTGTCTATATTCAGTTGTCTCTGTTCATCGCCTCTGTGTGGTCCCTTGCCTGGCACTGCGCTGTGGGTATGGGGCTATGAAGGTTGTTGGAGAAAGGCAGGTTAGTGCTGACTTGATGGCCAATCCTCTCCCCACACCCCGATCATGTTCCTCTCAGAGGAAGCTGGTCCTCGGACCCCTTAGCACCCCAGAGATAAAGATCCCAGAGTCAGGAGCCCCAACCCTAGTTGATCCCCCCAGGAACCTGTTGCTGGTCTGTAGTTGGGGGAGGGGCTCCCAACCTGTTGGTGGGGCATGATGTGATGAGAATGGCAAAGGAGGAATGGCAGAGAAGAAATGTGGTACCTCATCTTCAACACCTCCCTCCAGTAATAGAACTTGTTCGGGTTCAGCGAACTTTCCAGCATGGACATTTGGCCCAGGTTAGGGAGGATGAAGAGGATGCTGGCACTGTTGTTCAAGTATGGGAGCTGTACCACCGTAGTACGGAGCGTCCTGTCTCGGAAGTAGGGCACCTGCAGGTACTCAGACCTCATCATGGGTATTGTCACCTTCCTTTTCAAGGTCGTGTAGAAATCTGACCTGAAGGTGTTTTCAAAGTTAAAGGGCATCTCCCACTTGCCTAGAGGAAGAGAGAATGATAGAGAAACTGATCCAGTGTGGCCCATCCAGCGTGCTCTTCCAGAATCTTTCTGTGCCAAGACACCCTCAGCCCATCTCAGACCTATGGGGTGTCCAGGCTTGGTTTGTGAAAACACCATAAGAATGAGAAGACCCCAAAAGTGTAGAATGGGAGGGAAGGTAGCCAAAAACTGGCTGATGTGCTGAATGAGAACTAATGGGAACTGAGGAATACAAGGTGATGGGGATCATAAAAAAGAGGGAGAGGTCGGGATTGTTGGGAGCAGTTACAGCCAGGGAGAAATGGGACCGATGAACTTTAGAATGAAAAAGGGTTTGTTATCCCCATCATGAAATGGGGCAGAGGGACAATCCTCAAGAACCCCAAGTCTCCTGTCCCCCAAAATGAGTCATGGAGAGGAGGGGCTGGTGTGGGAGGAGGAAGGGGGTGAGCACACCTGATGGGGCAGGTGATGAATCATACATGGGGGAACAAGGGATGGGCAAAGCGGGGCTTAGGGACACAGGACAGGGCAAGGAGAGCTGTCCGGGCTCAACCGGGCAGGCTGAGATCTGGATTGCAGCTCCTGCTCCTGCCCTTATCTGCCTATCCTGCGCCCAGCACCCCTGTCCTCTGCCCTCCTCGGTCTCCTCCTCTGCACAGCCAGCCCGCTGTCCTCTCTTTTTTTTCCTTTTTGGGTCACACCCAACAATGCTCAGGGTTTAGTCCTGGCTTTGCACTCAGGAATTACTCCTGGCAGTGCTCAGAGGACCATATGGGATGCCGGGGATCGAACCCAGGTTGGCCGCATGCAAGGCGAATGCCCTACCCGCTGTGCTATTGCTCCGACCCCTGCTGTTCTCTCTTGACCCTGCCCTGCCTCCTGGGCCCCGTCAGCTCTGGGTGCTCCCAGACCCACCCCCAGTCCCTACCCCCAGGTGGGGACCCTACAGCTCCTTCCAGGCCCACGCTGGACTCATGCTGAGCCTCTGGTCTCCAGGTGGGTGGCTGAGCCTCGGCACGGACTCCTGGGGTCATAGGAGGCTTCGCAGAGCAGAATCAGCCTGAAAGCTCAGAGCTCATGCTCGTTTCCCTCCCACTCCCACGGCCCCACCTTTGAAGAAGATAGAGTTCACCAAGACCATCTTGGTCAATTCGTCCAAGTCGTGGACTATGTCCAGGATTTTCCCCTTGGTTGTCTGCTCCACATAATCATTGATTAATGTCTTGGCAGAGAGGAGATCACTGAAGTCCGTGGAGATGGCTTCAGCGGAATACAATGCCCAGGCACCTAGCAGGAATTTTTTGTTCAATTCTAGATGCTCATCCAAGAACACAGCGGTGGTTATATTCACTTGCAGGGGCATCCTGGAATTCTTTAGGACGTGAAGCAGCGTCTGGAAGCCCTGGTGGATGTTGGGCTCTGGGGTCTCAGCAAGGTTGAACTGGAGGCTCTCTAGGATCTCGGCCTTGGTGAGGTCTTCTGCCCCCAATGCCAGGAAGCCCAAGGCTATGGAGATGCTGATTGGGGAGAAGATGATGTTGGACCCAGGAATCTGGGAAGTGAAGGAGCTGTAGAGTCTGAAGGCTAATTCATTGGTTTTCTGGATTATATCGAAGGTGTCCTCAGAGATCCTCTGGTGCTTGTTTTCCCTCCCTCTCTCCACCATTAGCGATTTGGTGTCTGAAATGCTGCAGACGACGTGGAGACAGAGTGCAGCCCCCAGGAGCAGAGCCAGCCGAACAGACATGCCTCCTCCCTCAGTCTGGAAGGCAAAGCATCTCTTAGGGTTTCCTGATGGTAGCAGGCACAGGGCACAGGGGATCTGGGGTTCCCAAGCTCTTGAGTTCCCAGCATCTATCTGCTCCCATATTCGAGTCCTGAGATGACCCATATATGGACTGGGGGTGCCCTTTCGAGGGGTGCCTGATGCCCAGCCCCACGTCAACAGTGCTGGTTTCTCTACTGGCCCAAAGCAGCCGCTCCCTGAAGGTGCAGCAGGCAGAGGGCATCATCACAGCGACCTGCAGGGAACCGAGGCTCCTGCCCTGAGGGTCTGACCTGGGCCCAGGGAGGGGGTCACTTCAGCTGCTTGTGCAGGGCCCCTCCTCTCTCTTTAGAGTTTCCTGCTTAGCCAGACCACCTCCCAAAGCTTTACATCTCTGTAAATTCCAGAAAACTGGCACATCCCTGGATCCTCCCATATGTCCTCAAGTCCAGCACCTCCATCCTCTGCTCTTCTCTGTCCCTTCCACATGCCCACTGCCCAAACCCATCCAGTCCCTGCACTTACTGTTCCCGAGCAGAGCAAAGACAAGGACCGTCAGGCTGTGCAGGTCGAAGACTGCTGAAGAGGCTCCCGCAGTTCTTATTTATCAAAGCAGGACCTGCCCCCGCCCTTCTGCCCTGTCCTGCCCCTACCTGCCCTGCCTTTTCCTGCCCTGCGTTGCTCTGTCCTGTCCTGTCCTCTTCCTCACAGCCCCCAACTAGGCTGCAGCAAAGCCTCTGAGCTCAGCTGGGAAACCTCCACCAACACCTCACCTATGCCCCATCCCCACTCTGACCTCCTTGTCCCATAGTGACCACACAGCCCAGGAGACCAGCACCCCAGGCCACGGGGAGGGACACCCTCCCGCACCCCCTTCCAGGGTTATTTGTGGATTCCTGCAGCCGGTCTGATTTCTGGCCTGGGTCATTTCCCCACAGGAATATCTGTGTCCCATCATCTAGGTCCTTTCTCAAATCCATCCTTCTCCAAGAGTCCCCAGTACTCCATCAGCCCAGCATGCTCGAATGCCAAATGCTCACAGATCCACGGGGCCAGGGAAGGTCTGTGGGGAGAGGCCACCATTTCAGTACTAGAAACTAGAGCCAGAGAACTCCAGGGCATCTTGGTTGGGGTCATGGCCATCTCTTTCCCTCAAAAGTCCTAGCAATCATTCCCCCTCCTCAAATCTGCTGTCATGTCTTGGCTTGACCCCATCAGGAAGGAACTTCCTGGAAGGAACTTTACAAAGAACCTAATCTGCCCAAAACCTCAGGTACAACTTCAGGCCTTTGTGTCTGAAAACTGCAGGTAGTTGGAGTGGCTAACTTCCTCAACTTCCCTGTACGCTGGAAGACCAGATGGCGACTCCCATATCTATCTACTACCACCTCCCTGTAAGCTCATCTACAGGCCTTGTTTCACAAACTCGTAAATAAATCCCGAAAGAGATCAACTAGCCTCAAAAATTTCTCGGAAATCTATTCCCAGCTGAGACGTTTGGGTTATTCTTAGAGAGGAGCTGGCCAGTGCCTACCCAAATAAAACCCCCTACAGACACTTCCATACCTGGAAGCGGCCAACAGATGTATGATCAGACTGCCCAGTTAAATACTCCGAATTTTCTGGAGCAAAATATCCAAAATCTACAACACTGACACTGTAGTACAAGCAAACCAGATTGGATGGAATGCAACAAAGGAGCCAACCAATCTCGACTAACAAAATCTTTAACTCAGAAGGTTTACCTTGTAACAACAGCTTCGTAAACCCACCGAAACAGACTTAACATAGTACTCCAAAAGACTTAACATTCCCATCGTAAGATACTACAGTTTTCACAAATTTTCATCTATAGAAATAGTTTTTGATAATTCTTTTGGCCATTTATTGATAACAAAAAACAAAAAATAAATTATTGTGAGTTTGATGGGGTTAGTTTAAGAAGTGGCTGTGAAAATAGAGACAATGGTGGAGGAAAGGTGAAGTGGTGGTAGGACTGGGGTTGGAATATTGAATGCCAGTTACAAATAATCATGAACAACTTTACAAACCATGGTGTTTAAATTAAGGGGGGTAATAAACCATGTGTTTCCCTGTGCCATTTTGTCTGTCCTTCCAAGTCCATCTTCCTCCAGACCTTGACTTCCCCAACTCCTACCACAGCTGCACAAAATTAGAACTCCGTTTCTGTTCCTTCCCTAAACACTCCTGGAGGCTCTGTTCCATGGTGGAACCTGATTGATCACGAGGAAAAACCTGTCCCATCACTGGGCTCTTCCTTAGTTGTGCTCTTGGGACAGTGCTCACAAGACTAGAAGGCATCTGGTTCAAAAGTGAACCCTGGTCACCTGGAGGTGGTAGGATGTTGGGCTATCTCTCTTGTTCCTTTTGAATTTATTTTTTGCTTTATAATACTATTAATAATAGTATCTAAAGGGCACCACAGTCCTCACAGTGTTTCTGCCCCAGTTTCTCCCTTGCCCCAGGAACTCAGTCCCTTTCTTTCTCACTCCCTATGCCAATACATTTTTATGGGTCACTGGGACTTAAACTTACACAGCGAGGTAGCAACAAAGATTCAACCCCCTTTTTATTTTTTATGTGGTTAAAATGTCCTCAAGCAGATAAAATGTCTTCAAATAAAATGTTTCTTTGTGTATTTTTAAAATATTTGAAATAAGAGTAACTATTGGGACTTTTTCAATGATTCGAATTATTGAGTTTTGGCATAACAATCAGTGATTGGCAAGCTTCTTTTGCAAAGGGACAGAGCACACATTTGAGGCTTTCAGATGTTATCTTGTCCATAACACCTGCCCTGCCCTGCTCTCCTTTAGTGAAAGTAACCAAACATAATGAACTGGGCAAACCTGTGTTCCAATAAAACTTTGTTTATAAGAAACAGGTGGTCCCTTTGATCGGCCTTTCTGTTCACTTTGGCCTCATGCTTTGGGACATGCAAATATGATTCCACTCTCAAAACCAAACTGTCACCTGACTTCAAGCAAGTAGTCTGCCCTCGTTACCCTGTTAGTAGTTCAATCTCATAGTGATCACGGGATTGAATTCATAAGGTACATCATTGCACACACATCGCATATACACACACTTAGAAAAATGATGGGATCCTGACACAGCAGTCCACCCTCTAACACACTCATCAGACGTCTTCAAAGGGAGCCTGGCCCCTTCTAATCCGACCTGTGCGCATCCTTTCTCTCCACTCAATGAGCCAGCACGTTACAAGAAGAGAGGACTTTGATTTGGTTTTGGTTTACTCCACATCCGGTGGGGCTGACATCAACTGCAGTCTCAGTGCTCAGGACTGCTTCTGAAGGATTCAGGGGCCCTCTGGGTGACAGGTTTCAAATCTGGGTCAGGGACATGCCAGGCTAGGCCCCTACACACTGTTCTGTCTAAGCCCCTGTAGTTTGGTCTGTTTAATAGTTTGAGAAGAGACACAAACGAATCTCGGAACTGAGCAGCTCGCTGCAGAGATGACTCCGGACTTTGCAGTAGGACACTTTGGTTGGGCCACTCCAGTTGGGAGCAGGTGCTATTCCTCTGCCTTCCCCCTAAAGATACTGGTGGCTGTCATCATCCAGAACTCAATGAAAAGCCCAAGTATGCGGGAGCAATAGCGGCAAGCACCAGGTCTCACAGGACAGGGGAAGAACCTGTTCCTCTCCTTCTTCCCACTGAGGGGACTCTGATATGATGCCCATGAACTGCCCCAAGTTACTTATTAAGCTCCTAAACAGCCATAATCCAGAGACACATATACAAATCTTAGAATTAAACAGCTCGCTGCAGAGATCTCTCCAGACCCTAATTATTAAAATTTTAAATTCCAGGAGCACGCAGCCATAAGAGCAGCCGCACAACATTATATGCTATTCATAACAAGCAATACAAAACAAATAGTCTAACGTTGCCTTTCCGGCAGGTTTGAGTGTGGTGGGAAAATTCCAAAGAATAATGATGGGACTGGTGCCGAAAAATTGAATGTAATCATAGTATAGAGAGAGAACTGTGGAAATTGTCTCCCATACTGGCAGGGAAAGGGTTGGGATGAGGAGGGATTCTGGAGATTTTGGTTGTGGAAAATGTGCACTGGTGGAGGAATAGGTCTTTGATCATTGTATGACCTAAACTCAAACATGAAAGCTTTGTAACTGTATGTTACAGTGTTTCAATAAATAATAGTTTGAGAGCTGAGCTGCTGAGGAGTAGCAGGAGGCCAGATGGGATGCTCAGGCTGTAGCCACGGAGGCACAGAGAGGGTATACCCTGAGCTTGACCACCACAGACGCTTCTCAACTGGCCCTCTGGGTCTCTATTCTCTATGCCACAGCTGGAAGGTTGGTGTGAACAATCCCTGAGACCTCAGCCCTGACCCCCGTTTCAGTTTTCTGCCAGCAGCCCCTTCATACCCCCATCTCTTCCACTTCTCTGTGCCGATAAGGTCCTATTAGCCACATTCCCATCCCAGCCCGCAGCTGTGGGGCCTGGGTGAGGTGGTTCTGGGGTCTCTGGTGATGGTGCAGGTGTAAAACTGGGGGGTACTCCATGGAGGGGTCTCTGCAGCCCTAGGACTTATCATATCTAGGGAGACTGCTCAGCCCACCTGCCCTGAGTGCACGTCAGACGCCCCAAATCCAGACAGGGGATTCCCTACCCTTTCCATCTCCAGTGTTGCTCTGAGTTACTCACAGCCGAGTCAGTCCTGCAGTGGGCCTGGTACCTCCTGCCCTTCGGGGTCATCCGGGGTGGGGGAGACTTCATCAGACTGAGGGGCCTGGAGAGGTCACCCAGCACCATGCACAGCCCTGTCAGTTGGGTAGTAATTAATGAATGGAGCAGGGGCAGGATGGGGGGCAGAGAGCAGACACAGAGAGAAGCCTCCCAGGAACTCAGCCCTCCCCCCATTAGCCCCCCTCTCTCCATCCTGAGGAATTGCCTGGTTCTGATTTTGTCCTGGGGTTCAGGGGCAACCATGGGTCAGGGTCACACTCTGCTATTCCCCAGGGGCTCCTGTCCTCCCGCCATACACCTGTTGCCACTGCAGAATGAAGAGTGGGGAGTCATGAGTGAAGCGTGGGCAGCTGCAGCCAGGGGATTTGGGGGTGGGAAGTGCCCGTGGAGCTGGGAGGAGCTGAGACTCTGCTGGTGGGGAAGCCCCTGGCGGGCAGGAACCTAGGTCCCGCCAGGGCCTCCAGCTTGCACTCGTGGGGATCCAAGAGAAGTAGCTCTGATGCTGCATGGAGCTGGGTTAGGACCCCTCATTTGTCACATATCCACTTCCTGGGCAGTGTGTCGAAGGCCCAGTGGCACATGGGCCAGGGGGTGACCTGTCCTCTGGCTGTGGCCTCTGCATCTGCTCTCTTCAGCAGTCGGTGGCCTCTGAACCCTCAAGTCATTCTGGGGCACCTGGACACGCAGTCAGGTGTGTTTCAGGGCCTTTAAGCCATGGTCCCTAGTGTCCTCTTGGTGAAACCAGCTCCCTACTCACCCAGGATGTCTCCACAAATAAAATTTTATTTAAAATGTTTTAAAATTCTATTTTTGGCTCTGTAGTTTACAATGCTGTTAAGAGGTTTTCATACCTAACACAGGCCCTCCTCACTGTCTGCTTCCCTCCACCTTAGTCCCAGTTTCCTGGCTCTTCCTTATCCACTGCCCTTATCCTTAGCTTATCTGCTTCTTTCTGAAAACCAGCTCTCATATCCATTATCTTTGGGCATTTGGAATTCCCGAGCTTTGTCTCTTTCTATCCCGTTCATAAGAGACTGTTTTGTTACCACTGACCTAGCAAGTAGAAACAAAGATAAACAAATGGGACTATCTTAACTAAGAAACTTCTGGACCTCATAAGAGACAAGTGGCCAGGATACAAAGACAGTGTACTGAATGGAAAAGGATATTCACCCAATACCCTTCTGAGAAGGGGTTAATATCAAAGATATACAAGGCACTGGTTGAACTCTACAAGAAAAAAATCATCCAATCCCATTAGAAAATGGGGCAATGCAATAAACAGAAACTTTCTCAAACAAGAAATTTGAATGACCAAAAGGCACATGAAAAAGTGCTCTTCATCACTAATCATTAGGGAGATGCAGATCAAAACAACAATAAGATATCATCTCACACCACTAGGACTGGCACACATCCAAAATAACAAAACCAACCAGCGTTGGCATGGATGTGAGGAGAAACCTTCATTGTTGGTGGAAATGCTGACTGATTCAGCCTTTTTGAAAAACAATATGGATGTTTCTCAAAAACCTAGAAATTGAGCTCCCATTTGACCCAGTAGTAGTCCCAGGAATGTACTCTGGGGACCCAAAAACCCACAGCAGAATCACTATGTGCACTTCTAAGTTCATTGCAGCACTATTCACCATAGCCAGAATCTGGGAACAAACTGAATGTCCAAGAACAGATGAATGGATAAAGAAACTATGGCACATCTACACAGTGGAATACTATGCAGCTGTCAGAAAAAATGAAGTCATAAAATTTGCCTATAAATGGATGGACATGGAAAGTATCATACTGAATGAAATGAGTCAGACAGGAAAGGACAGATATAGAATGACTGTATTCATTTGTGATTTATGTAAAAAGTATAAAGTAGAAGATTAATATCTATGGCCATGGAAAACAGGGGATAGGAAGACTGGTCAATGGCTGACTCTAAACACAAGTTTGTGTGAGGCTGAGGGCAGTAAGATAGAGAAGAGACCATTATAACAATAATGGCTGAGAATTATCACACTGGATAAGAACTGAGTGTTAAAAGTAGGTAAAGGGATGTTCTTGACAACCTTTCATTATCAATATTGCAAACCACAATGGCCAAAAGGAAAAAGAGAGACAGAGACAGAGATAGAGGGAGACAGCGATATAGAGACACAGAGACTGAGACAGAGACAGAGGAAAAAAGAAGAAAAGTAGAGGCAGGCAAGGGGTAGGGGGTCTGGGATGATGGGAGGGAACCTGGGGACACTGGTGCTGGGAAATGTACACTGGTGGAGGGATGGGTGCTGGAACACTGTATGATTGAAATCCAATCATGAACAGCTTTGCAAAGATCTATCTCAAAGTGATTCAACTAAAAAGTTAATAATTTTTAAAAAAGAGACTGTTTTGTGTCTATTCCTTTCTTAGACAAAACTCACTCAGCTGGACACTTTCCAGATGTCGAGAATGAAGTATGTTTCCTTCCACCTTCATCAAACTTTCATGAGGATGTCCCAAGGGCCAGGGGCCTCCCTGAAGCCAGCATTTGCCTGGAGGCTACAAGGTCAGTTTGGCTGCTGGACAGAGAACTGTGAGCCCCCGCTCACGTCTGGCTGGCAGGGGATGTTTCCTGCCCCACGTAGAGACGTTTAAGGATAGCCATGCAAGAGAGGGATTTGATGTGCAGATAAAAGACAGATAAGAGTGAGGTCTCGCCTCTGGGGGCTTCTCAGAGTGGGGGCAGGCAGGCTTCCCCCATTCACCCATGTTTCTGGAAATCCGTGGCAGCCAGGCCACACCTCACCCCCCCCCAGCCCCACCATGCAAGCTCCTCTATGACCCAGCTTACAGACCCATCACCAAACCTCAGAAGACATCAACTACCCACAAAAATTCTTGGAAACACGAGCTCCCAGCTGAAAAATCTGGGGCACCCTCAGCAGGGAATGGGCCAAGTCCCTGACCTGCTGAAGTCCAAGCAGTCACAGTCACACTCCTACAGCAGCCAGCATGCCAACGGCCAGGCATACAGCTTCATGACTGAGGCCTGTAGAGATGCCAAACTGCCAAAAATTGCTGCCTTTTCATTGAGAACTCTGGTATCTTCTTGGTTTGGGGATGGAGAGCCTCTCCCCCTACCACATACTTTCAGAAGCCTTAGAGGGCACTTCTACATCCCACCATTGTTACCATGTAAGCTCACTACCCTGTTAAATATTCTGGATTTTCTGTGGGGATATCTCCAAACTCTACAATATTACCAACCCAGGAGGGGCACAAGAGAATGGATGCCATGACATAGATGCCAACATGACATAGATGCCAACTAAGCGCAACTAATAGAAACACAACACACAAGGCTTTAATAATATCAACAATAGCTGTTATGCCCTAAGAAAACGATACTGTCCCATGGTGAGATATAACAGTTTTCACAGATTTTCTTTTACTGAAGTATTTTTGATAATTCCACTAGCCATTATAGGTCACAATAATGGCTAGTGGAATTATCAAAGTAATTTTATAAATTAAATTTATGATAAAAGTAAAGTAAAGGCCCTCCCGTTGATCATCGATTTGCTCGAGCGGGCCCAGTAACATCTCCATTGGAGATTT
>JAOXYA010433151.1:0-17441 GCA_028565675.1 Sorex palustris
CTTCCTTCCTTCCTTCCTTCCTTCCTTCCTTCCTTCCTTTCTTCCCTCCCTCCTTTCTCATAGTAGGTTTCCTTTATTTCTTAAAACAGTATTGATGCTTATATGTTGTTGTACAAAGCTACTTCACCATCACCACCATCAAAGTGCTGAATCCCTCCATTACTGTCCTTATGTGACTCTAATCTCCCATCTCCCATTCCCTTGCTAACTTCAGTTCAGTTATGTTCAGAGTCCAGTTGAAAGCCATATGTTTCAAACCAATAACCAAGTGGTCTCATAGATAACTTTGCAAAGAAACAATGCTAAGTCAATATCTGTGTAATTTTAGTTTTACCATCATTTCTGGGCTCCATGCCTCAGACTTCAGTTTTTTGAACAGAATGTCTATTTCATTTCAAAATTGCATAGCATTCCAACTTTTCTCCCTTTTCAGAGACAGATATATTTACTTTAAAATAATGATCATCAGAATACTAATGCGCCCTAAACTAATGCAAGGCTATTTATTCAGCTTAGTAAAACTACTAGTAAAATCTTGTTTTCTAAGAAAAATGTAATCTAATTTCAGTTTTAACCCCCTAGCAAATTTTATTTCGTTTTGCTTTGTGATAGGTCAAAACCTTGCATGCTTGCTGGAGTTCGGTGAAGCTAAAATAAAAGGAAAATAACACAAACAACACTACAGGCAATTTTCTAGTGTGGAGAATCTCCTTATCTCCATAATCAAAGGGTCACTCTTCATGTTCTATTGTTAATTTTTTCCCAAGTAGAATAAGAGCTTAATTTGTATCAACATTGTTTTCACTTTGTTGATGGTTGTTGTCAGTTAAATAAAAGCTATTTTTATTTCCATATTCATGGAAATAGAAATCATTGCTAAGATGAAGGAGAAAAAGTGTCCAGGTGAGCTTTTTCCAAGAAAGAAGGTATACAGTGAAGATGGTCCCCAATTCACCACTAGTGTCGATGGAATTTCGTGGGGGGCACAGGAGCTGGGTGGGGAGAGACAGGAGGTAGCCATCCTGTCCGGAGACCTGGGGTGCCTGCCCAGGGGTGGCAGGTCAGAGGTCACGGCCTGCACCACATCCCACACCCTCGAAGCATAGTGGGGTTTAGAGCAGGAACTGGGTGGGAGGACCAGAGGGACCAAAGGCCTGGCCAGCACACAGCAGCACCCCACCAGGGACAGGGGTGCTGGGCCTGTAAGGGCACTATGGCACAGTTAGGGCTCAATCCTCTGAGGCCCCCAAGCGTCCGCAGCTCAGGCTGCAGCAGGAGGGCTGAGCTGGGGGAGAGGCTCTGTGGGGAATAACCCAAATTCAAAAGCAGATGGGATCCTCAGGACTGAGCACCCCATAGGGCAGAGTCTGAGGGGACCCCAGCACTGAAGACCCCACAGGGCAGAGTCTGAGGGAACCCCCAGCACTGAGCACCCCACAGGGCAGAGTCTGAGGGGACACCAGCACTGAGGAACCCCACAGGGTGGAGTCTGAGGGGACTCCAGCAATGAGGACACCACAGGGCGAAGTCTGAGGGGACCCCAGCACTGAGGACCCCACAGGGCAGAGTCTGAGGGTCAGTACAAGCTCAGGGACTTGCCTCTGCCTGGGCATGTACAGTGCCTGCACCCCTGATTGGGGGCACTGCAGCCTCTGGGGGCCCAGGATTCCTGTCCGCCCTATACCCCATAACCCAGAGTCTTCAGCCTTAGCCGCGGGGAGGTGTTGGCTCTAGTTTCTGGTGGAACCCCTTAACTATGTTGGGGCCCAGCCTCCTGCAGCCACCTCAGTCCCTGTGACCCGGGAAGGCAGATGTGCACCCACCAGGATCCGTCCCCAGAGGCCACGGCAGCCAGCTCCTGCCCCAGCATGTCCGGGACCGAGAGCAGCGTCTGGGCAGCTAGGGGCTCCCAGAGGGCTGCGGGGAGCGAGGAGATAAAGCCTGGCCTCAGGGGCCTGCTCCTGATCAGGGCAGGGGAAAGGGGGGGCCCACAGCTGGGGTGTTGGTGCCCCCATGTGGCCAGACACTGAGGTGCAGGCCTGGGCATGAGCTTTGTTCCTCTGGGTGAGACTTCTGTACACTTCGCACCCCCAACCTTGACCCCCTGGAGTGACCCCCAACCTTGCACCAAACCTTGGCCTCATGGAGTACAGCAGCAGGCGCTTGTTCTCACGGGCGAGCAGGGTTCAGTCCCAGCGCCCTATATGGTCACTGCCAGGAGTGACTCCTGAGCATCGCCAGGTGGGGCCCCAAACATCAAAGTCCTGCTCTCCTGAGAAGGAGCTGGAAAGGGGCTGCTGATGCCCGTACCCGCAGAGGGTGCCCTAGGGACCCCACAAGCTCGTCTGAGGCCCACAGACACCTGTGCTCTCTGGCGACCCCATGTGGGACAGAGGACAGTCCAGAGAAGGAAGGGGGCTGTCCTGGGGGCTCTGTCCTGGGGCCTCTGTCCTGGAGGCTCTGTCCTGAAGACCTCTGTTTCCTGGGAGCCTCTGTCCTGGAGGCTGTCCTGGGAACTGTCCTCGGGGCTGTCCTAGGGGTTCTGTCCTGCGGGGAGGGGCTCTGTCTTAGAGGGGGCTCATTCTTGGAGTGGATCTCTGTCCTGGGGGGCTCTGCCCTGGGGCGTTGTCCTGGAGGGGCTGTCCTGAGGCTGTACCTCACAGGGAGGGCTGTAACCTGGGGGTGTCTGACCCTTCCGGCCGCCAACATACACTCAGCTCATGATCCTGACGTGGGCTGACTCAGGCACATCCCCACTGGCTCAAAGCAAGATCAGGCTAGAGGGAGGCCAATGTCCACTCAGAGCAGGAGGGCCCAGTGTGCCCTGGGTCACAGGCAGAAGCCACAGAAGGCCCAGCTGCTTCCCTGATGTATGGGAGCAGGTGGATGGGGGGTCTTGCCTCCAGGGGTCCCTGAAGGCTCGGGAACAACTGCCACTCTGGTGGCCCTGCCCGTCCTGTCCAGCCTGGGGCCAGCGGCAGGGCAATTTGCAGCCTCATTGTCCCACGGCCCTGCGGGGTCACTGCTGGTTTGAAGGTCAGGAATGTCCAAGGGCAGAGGGCACTGGACTGATTCTGCAGACCTGTAAACACCCCACTGGACACTCCTCACCCCAGATCCGGGACTCACCCCTGCTGTCCTAGACACTCCACTGACCATCTCCCGCCTTTGGGCACATCTCTCCCCAGTGGTCCTGGACACTGCCACAAACCTCACCCTTCATCCTGCTGGGCAGTGAGCCCCAAACCCCAATACTGCCTGGCTCTTCCTGCGGTGAACACGATGCCCCCACACTGCAGAGGCCTATCAAGGCACCCCCTCTGTGGGCATATCCTGTAGCCGGGCAGACCCTGGATCTGCAGACCCTATCCCCACCTCACCCTAGTCTGGGGCTCTTCCGAACACGGGGCCCAAGGCCACCAAGACTGGGGTGCTGCTGTCCACTGGCTGTGCTCAGGGTAACTCCTTGTGGGCTCCGGAAGCCGTGTGCAGTGCCAGCCACTGAGGCCAGTGCCCTCCCCATTGTACTCTCCCTCGGGCCCCGGCTGCACGTTTCTAGTGGACACAGAACCTGGGCAGCTTCGATGGCTGCAGGACAGCCCTGAGGGGGCGAGGTTTGGATGCTGCCCAGAGTATGCAGGATGGCCACTGGCATGGCCACTGCACCCTCAGCTCAGAGCCCCGCGGGGTCATCAGTGGACAGAGACTCATTGGCTGCAGTGCAAAGAGCCAGAGCAAAACCTGCAGGAGATGGGGGTGGTCAGGACCCACGGTAGACAGAACTGGGGGTGCAGGACCCACGGGAAACAGAGCTAGGGAGGGCAGGACCCATAGGAGACAGAGTTGGGGGCGCAGGACCCGTAGGAGACAGAACTGGGCGGGGGGCAAGACCCACAGGAGACAGAACTGGGAGGGGCAGGACCCATAGGAGACAGAGCTGGGGAGGACAGAACCCGCGGGAGACAGAGCTGGGTGGGGGCAGAACCCACGGGAGACAGAGCTGGGGACAAGCAAACACAGAACCCGCAGGACACATACTTGGGGCCCGTGGCGTTTTGCATCTCCCTTTATTTGAGACTGGTTCACGGAACCCGGGGGCAGCCCAGGGACCCCATCAAAGTGCTTCAGCCCCCGCACAAGCTTTTCAAGGACCTGAGCCTTGAGTGGGATAGGAGCCATAAAGGGGCAAGGCCACGGGTGAGGGCAGACCCCAGGCCCAAGAAAGCGCTCAGCAATCTGGCCCCTGCCCATCCGGCCTCCCCAGCCGCACAGGTGTCTTCCAGGAGGACCTGAAGGCAGGGCAGGGGCAAAGGCAGGCCAGACCACCCGCAGCCAGAGCCCAGCACGGCGCAGCTGCCAGGGCGGGTCCTGCCCACACCCTGGACCTGGGCTCGGGGGTCCTCGGGGAAGATGAGCTGGAAGCGGGAAGGGATGGGAAGCGAGTGCTTCTGGAGCTCCCTGGGTAGGGGTCAGCAGTAGGACAGGTAATCGATGAGCCGGGGGGGTATGTCCAGCTTGGCGATCTTCTCTAGGCCCCGGACCCCAGCGGCCCGCCTCAGGCTCACCCGGCACAGCTGGGACAGTGTCAGAGGCGTCTCTGCAAAAGGACACAGGAAGCACAGTCAGGTGTAAACACCACACACACACACACACACACACACACACACGCATGCACACACATATACACACAAACACACACGCACAAACACACACGCACAAACACACACGCACACACATGCACACACACGCACACACATATACATAAAAACACACACACATACACCCACACACACAAACACACACATACAGACACAAACACACATACACTATTACAGACACATACACTCACACACAAACATAGACACACACAAATATACCCACACAAACACACAGACACATACATACACCCTCACACAGACCAACACACATACACCTTCACACAAACACATACATACACCCCACACAAACACACTCTTCCAAGAGGGACTAGATGTGGGGACAGCTCAGTGGCAGAGGACATGCCTCGCATGCAGAAGACCAGGGATTGATGCTGACACTGAATAAAATGAGCACTGGAGACACAGTACAGGGGACGGGCGCTTGCCTTGAGACACAGCTGGCTGCGGTTCAATCCCCGACACCCCACATGGTTCCCGGAGCACTGCCAGGAGTCATCCCTGAGCACAGAGTCGGAAGTAAGCCCCCCCCACACACACACATACACAAAATAGAAAACAGAACCCTAAGAACCCATGTCAGTGGCCAGATGTCCTATGCCTGGTCATTTTGGGGGGTTCACCGGGGGAGCTGCAATAGGGTCACAGCCCCCTTTGGGCATGGCTCAGACTGTTTAGCTGCCCCTAATGTGGCACGACAGACTGTTAGGACAGAGCTTCCTAGTAACCTTCCCCCGGGCCCTTTGCGAGGTCCCCGCGCATGCCCATGAGTCTCACTTTCGTAGAACTCGAAGCACTTGGCAGGCGCACTGCTGCCCCATGTGTAATCTGACGGCTTCTTGCCCCGGTTGTCCCGTGCGTAGATGTCGCCTCCAAACTCGATGAGCATCTCAATGAGGTCCACGTTCTTCACCTTGGCTGCGTGGTGGAGGGCCGTCTCGTGCAGCTTGGCTGCGTTAACATTGGCGCCTGTGGGATCAGGGCCAGAGCAGACGTCACAACCCGAGCCAGCGTGCAGGGAGGGGACAGCGCATAGCCATAGCCCCACCGCCCCTGCAAACTCAGGAACACACCTGCAAGGAGATTCAGGTACAAACACACACATCTGCACAGAGACTGCAGGGACACACACACACACACACACACACCTGCACAGAGACTGAAGGCACACACACACAGATACACACCTGCACGCAGACTGCAGATACACACACCCACACACTTGCACGGAGACTGCAGGCACACACACACACACACACAAACTGCACGAAGACTGCAGACACACACACACCTGCATGAAGACTGCAGGTATATACACACACACACACACACACACACAAACCTGCATGGAGACTGCAGGTATGCACACACACACACACCTTCATGGAGACTATAGGTACACACACACACACACACACACACACACACCTGTGGGGAGACCGCGGGGAGGAACAGCCGCCTCTGCACAGCTGCCGTGCGGACGGCAGGATCTTACAGGACGCACCTGCATTGAGCAGCACCTTGGCGCAGTCTAGGTGCTCACGGGCACAGGCGACATGCAGGGGGGTCCCGAAGTGACAGTCGTGCGCTTCCAGGTTGGCCCCAACGTCAATAAGGAGCCTCACGCAATCGGAGCTTCCTGGGAGAAAGTGCCGGGGAGCCAGGGCTGAGTGGGCAGGCTGGGGCTGGGGCCGCCGCTGCTGGGTTAAGAATCCTCTGGGCCCCCCTGAGCTATCGGGGGGAGACCCCACGCGCCTCACTCACCGCTCATGCAGGCCTCATGCAGGGGGGACGCCGTGTACAGCGGGGGGTTGACCTTGGCCCCATAGGCCAGCAGGAGCTTCACACACTCCAGGCTGCCCGAGGCACAGGCGTCACACAGTGGGGTGCTGCCATCAATGTTCCGAGCGTCCACCTGGTGGCACAGAGAGGGCTCAGGGCAGCTCTGGGACTGGGCATGCACAGCATGTGGGGCTGGGGGATGGAAGAGCCTCAGGAAGAGGGTCTGGGGCTTCCCCTCTAGCCTCGCTCAGCACAGGGAGTCCGAGAACACACGGGGTCTAGCCCTGGCTCTGAACCCCAGCTCAGGCGCCTGCAGCATCAGCACCATCTCTCACTGAGCGACCCCAGGATAGGGCGCCAGGCCCTGACACACAGGTGCAGGCTGCTCTGTCCCCAGTGCCCCCGGCCCCTGGCCAGTCGAGCACGCCAGGCAGCCAGGGGTAGCCACCCCACTCCTGGCCCCTAACCTGGATGCAGAGCCTCAGGGCCATCCTGCAGGGGCCAGGCAGCTCTGCCAGCACACGGCCACCCCGTGGGAAAGCCACAGATGTGCCACCTGATCACTGCCACTGGCCCTCTCCCAGCAGTGCTGCAGACAGAGCCCATGGAAACACTCCTTCCCTCCTTCCCTCCTCTGGCCCTGAGGGAGCAGCCGGAGTTCCCGCCAGACACCCCGAGGTGGGGGCCCTGCTTGCGGGGGCCCAGGGACAACTCTACTCTCACCCCTGGCCCAGCCTTCTGCCATTCAGAGTAGGGACCCTCCCCTGCTGCTCCCCAAGATGGGGACTCTCCAACTGCTACCTCATGGGATGAGGACGGGGAGGGGGGGAACCACCCCCCGCTGCTGCTGCTTCTCCCAGACCCCCAGCAGCTCCAGGGCAAAGATCACCCTGCTTCCTGGGTCGCTCCCCTGCCCCAGATGAATGCCCCTCTCCTTTCCTCCGCCCCTCTCTTCCAATAGGATCTACTTGTGTCACTCACCCAGGCACCAGCTGCCAGCAGAAGCTGCACACACTGGGCCTGGCCTTGCAGGCTGGCGGCGTGTAGAGGTGTGATGGAGTCCACGGTCACTTGATTCACACAGGCCCCACCCTCAATCAGCTGCTGCAGACGCACTGCCTCGCCCCGCTGCGCGGCTTCATGCACGGGTGTCCGCTCCACCCAGAACCCTGAAAGCAAAGTGGGCTGAGTGTGGGGACTACCGTCTCAAAATCTGCAGGGGGGCACGCAGAACAGGATGCTCTCAAACCCGAGATCCAGGCTTCAATGGCACTGTGGGTGCCCTAAAATATATGAATAAAATTAAGTAGACTGTATCTGATCCATTGAAAGGTCTGACGGGCTTGAGCAATGGTTCCTGACCCCGGGAGCACAGAGCAAGCAGAAACCCCCAGGAGGCGTCTATCCAGAAGGGGTGTGCCATCTGGGGCCGCAGGGGGCTGGGGCCAGGGTGCAGCAGGAAGCGGCCGTACTTGCACGGGCCCTGGGCTCAATGCACAGAACTGTGGGAGAGCATTCACCGTGTGGTGGGGCACGGGGCCCACTCCTGCCATCAGCTGCCTCATCCCGACTCTTCACTTGGTCTCCAGGGGGTGCTACACACATCCATAAGCCTTGAGGAAGCCGGAGTAACACCACCCAGGACAAACCTACAAATCCTCTCATCAAGGCTGGAATGTGGGTCCTAATGGGAGAGCACTAACAAGGGCATTAGCAGCTCTAACAGAAAGGCACTAACATGGGGACCTAAGTTGGGCTCTAACATGGGCACTAACATGGGCTCTGCCGTGGCCTCTGACATAGGTCCCTAAGATGAAGGCCCTAACAAACAGGAGGGGTCCAGAGCACCAACTTCAGAGCTGGGGATGGAATGGCAGCCTGCCGGACTGGGGGAGGAAAACCAGGACTCGTTTTGTGAAAACACTAAGTGTTGCCAGATTAGAACATTCTGGAGGTCAATAAGGTGCTCTAATGAGCACAAACTTGCACGCTTACAAAGGGATAAGATGTACAGTTTAGATTTGGGGATTTTTTTAACCACTAGTACTTAGTCACAGTCGTAGTCCTCCCGTTGTTGTTCATCGATTTGCTCGAGCAGGCCCAGTAACGTCTCCATCATGAGACTTATTGTTACTGCGTTTGGCATATTGAATACATCACGGGTAGCTTGCCAGGCTCTGCAAGATACTCTCGGTAGCTTGCCGGGCTCTCTGAGAGGGGCGGAGGAATCAAACTCGGGTCGGTCATGTTGGCTGCGTGCAAGGCAAACGCCCTACCGCTGTGCTATCGCTCCAGCCCAAACACTAGTAAAAAATTAGAAATCATGTTTAACAAAAGATGAGGGTGGGGCTCCACACAGGTGGACGCAATTGGGAGCTGGTTGCCACCACCAGGGGTCAGAGGGATGGGGACACAGAGGAAGGGTTACCCACCACCCCCTGCAAAAGCCGCCTGACATCTCCCCAGAAGTAAGACCCCCTGCTTCATGCAAAAGGTGGGTCAGCAGAGGGTCACGGCCTTCAGGTGGTAGGATTTGAGCCAGCAGCCGCGGGAACAGAAGGGGTCTCAGCTGTGAGGGGAGTCTCAGCCTGGGCAAGTCCCTGGAGAGAGGGGCCTCCTCGGAAACCCAGAAACCCAAGCCCTCAGCTTCTGTTACTGCCCCCCTGGAGGAACCGTCCCCAGATCCCTGCCCTGCTAATTGGTCTCCTGGCACCCCTCCCTCCCTCCCTAAAACCTTTTCTGTCACCCCCTCCCTCCCCCAAAGCACTCAACCACAGTTGCTGGCTTCGCTACTGGGGGACCTGGCACATTGGGTGCTTCTCAGGTGTTTATCGTAACCTCAAATTGTAACAGAGGGTTCAAAAGGAGCAAATATCCCACCCCTGAACATGCATGCAAGCGCGCGCATGCACGGACACACACACACACACTCACACACACACACGCACGCATGTACGCACGCATGGAATAAAAGCTTTGCTCTGCTGAGGAGAAACCCTCACTCAGCATTCCTTCTGCTGGTTTTAAGAGCCTTCTCAATTTCCTTTTCTCCCTGTGTCAGGTATGAGTCCCAGGAGCTTGTGGGTAATTCTGAGGTCACACCATGCCACAGAGCAGGGGCTCCACAGGGCACAGAAAGGGCTGGCTGCCCGAGGAGAAAGGAAGTACATGCATGTAAGGAGAACAACCCGGGCTCGCCCATATGCACTTGGGAGCCGCCTGCACTGAGCCAGCATCCCCAACAAGAGGATGTTTTCAACTAGGTTTAGCCGAAGGGGCGAGGCCCAGCTCAGAATGCAGAAAGCCTTCCTCAGCCCCATCTGCACCAAGCCAGCCCAGAAGAGGGATGCAAAGTTAAATTTTCTCATCACATCTAGAAATTCTGTCCCTTAAAATAGCTGCCGCCTGCAATCAGCGCATTGCAAAATACACTGGCTTCCAACCTGTGCTTGCTGATGCCTCAGCTTTAAAGCAGCATTTGGGAGATACTTAAATCCCTGGCCAGGGATGAACGTGGGGCAGGCACACAGCAGTGGCCAGTCTGCCCCTCCTCCACGTCCTGCCTTTGCACAACCCCCCAGCGATGACCCAGGGGCTCAGAGTATCAGGCACCGTCTCATGGCCCAGGGAGATGTTCCTAGCACAGTGTTCAAGAGCCCTCCCAGCCTTGCTCGGGGAGCAGGAGAAGGGGGCCAATGCCTACACTCCCACAGGCAGCGCCTGCACTCCAGCCCTGAGTTACCTCAAAACCACCCTGGGCGGTATCTGACTAGCTGACTCCCCAGGCTTCGTGGGTGTCTGCACTGTGGGTGCTAAGTTGTGAACACCATGTTCTCTTGAGGACATGGCTTTCTGCAGACACCGTGTGTACACCATCATCCTGAGCTTGTGGAGAGCTGATTGGCTGAATCACTTGCTTGTTTGCTTGGAGTCTACTACACATGGCAGGTTTGGGGTCAGAATGTGAACATTCCCAGGGCGGGCCTGGATTTCTTTGGGCCCAGCTGTGTGCTGCGTGTTCAGTTCATTCATTAGTGTTGAGTTAAAAGTGTCAGTGGGGACAGAATTAGGGAGATGTGTGTGTGTGTGTGTGTGTGTGTGCATTTTCCTATATTGTTTTTGGGTCACCCTTTGGCGTGCTCAGTGTTCGGGGATCACTTCCGGATCCTTGGACTTGGAGGGTCCACACATTATTGAGAAACGCAACGTAATTTTTTCTGCATGTAACACCAGCTCCAGCCCCTGGCATATTGCTGTGGCCCAGAATATACATTTTTTGTTACTGGAGTATATTTTTGTTGCAGGGCCACATGCAGCAGTGCTCAGGGCTTACTCCTGGTTCTGTGCTCAGGGAGCATTCCTAGCGAGGCTTGGGGACCCTACCGGGTGCCAGCCACGTACCACCACCATGCTGCCTCTCTATCTCCTACAGCCTCGCTTCTTAAATTGTACCACAGCCCTATGTGGGGGTTGTGGGGGGGTACCTCTTGAAATAAATTTGTGATTTATTATTAGTAAGCATCTGCATGCATACTTGTTCTGTATGTCACTGTCACTGTCCTCCCGTTGTTCATCGATTTGCTCGAGCAGGCCCAATAACGTCTCCAATGTGACACTTGTTACAGTGTTTGGCATATGTTCCGTACGTACAATCACAAAACAAATTCTCAGGCAAGAAAGGGGTGGTGAATGGAAACTGTCTCAGAAGCCACCTCCACTCACAACCCCCTGCTCTACAGACGCGTTTCCTAACAAAGCGAAGGACGGTCACCAACGAGGACCTATTAAGGGGACTCAGGATTCCCAACCCTCTTTGGTCTCCCTTTTCAGAAAAAAAAAAATCACTTAGCAACCCCTGCCAGCAAATCTACTTTCTCTCTGCCGAGAACACTCCCCAGGTGCTGAGGCAGGAGGACCCACACCCTCCTGCCAGGCTGCTGGGGACAGGGCTGCTGCTTTGGAAAACCCCGTGCTCCGGCATAATCACTGGAGCGTTTGTCTAACTGGGCACGGGGGTCAGCTGCCAGCAGCTCACCGAGGTGACCCCCACACAGGTCACACCGGCAGGGCAAAGTCTGGGGCTGACTGGTGTCCGGTTATGAGGGACGCTCAGTGCACACCTTTGCAGGTGCCGCGCTGTCCTCTGTCCTCTGAAAACCCTCCGGGCTCCTCCGGACTCACCACCGCCCCTTGCCTGCGCCGGCATCACCAGAGCTGGCTGTTTCGGGTGTTTTCTCCTTTCTCCAGCCTTTGCAAGAACGTCCACCCCCATGCCTGTATCCGCCGCGGTGACACGCAGGGCTTCTGCTCCCCGCAAACACTGTCCCTCCGCGCGTCCCCAACACTGTCCCTCCAACACTGTCCCTCCGCGCCCCCCAACACAGTCCCACAGCGCGTACCCCAAAACATTGTTCCTTCGCGCGCGCCCCAAGTCCCTCCGCGCGTCTCCCAACACTCTTTCTCCGCCCGTCCCAACACTGTCCCTCTGCGTGTCCCCCAAACCCCATCCTTCCAACACTGTCCCCTGCGCCCACCCTCTTCCTGCGGGCGCCGGCCAGAGTCTCCCGTGCGGCCTCCCGGGCTCCCCGCCCCGGGACCCCCGAGCCCCCCGAGCCCCGCCGGCACCTACCCACGTCGCCCAGGAAGCAGCCGTCGGCCGCGCGGGACTCCATGCCGGCCGGCCGGGCAGCGCGGGCACCTGCGGGCGGGCCGGGCTCGGGGCGGCGCCCGCGAAGAGGCCGCGGGGACTTGTAGTTCGCGGCGGAGTCGCCCGTGCCCAGCGCGTCCGACTGCAGAGCGCGCGGACCCGGGGCGGCCGCTCGCCCCTATCCTCGGCGCACCACGGCCCACACCCCGCCCGGCTTCCCGACGACCCGCTCCCCAAGTCACCCAGAGCAGTAGAGCAGAGCGGGCAGGGCGCCAGCTTGCACCCAGCCGTCCCAGGTGCAGACCCCGCGGGGTCCCCGGCGTCCCCGAAGCTCCCCGGAGCACCGCCAGGAGGGACCCCGCGCGCAGACCCAGGAGTCAAGCCTGAGCCCTGCGGACGTGCCCCCCTGCAGAACAATCACCAGTTCAGATAGCCCGGGTTTATGTGGAAAACAGAAAAGTCCGGCCTCTCTTCAGAGACGGGTCTATGCTCATCTTCGTGGCCCGAAGAAAGAAGGCTTGGAACACGTTTCCAAAGGATGCTCAAGTGCCCTGGTAAGAAACACACTTCGGTTTTGCTTTGGGTTTTGCTTTGGGTTTTGGTTTTGGTTTTGGTTTTGGTTTTGCCTTTGACAGTTTACAATACTCGGAAGGTTTCACTTTGCCAAAGCTGGTTACAGCCTCTTCACCAAACTTCTCCTCCGCCCTGGCCCGCCCTGACCCTAAATTGGAAGGTTAGTTTGACGCAGAAAGTGGAAATGTCCGCACAACTTAGCACACCTTGTGAGACCTCTGATCTCTGAGGAACTTTTATATTTCAGAATCTGAGTGCTGAAATTACAGTTCCTTCAGTTACATCACATCCCAGTGGCCAATCACATGGCTCAGAGGTGGTCAGTCCTGTATACCTTGCTCAGAGGTGGTCAGGTCTGTATACCTGGCTCAGAGGTGGTCGGTCCTGTATATGATAACAAACCACATGATCAAGGCTGATCATTTGGGGCTGCTACAACCAAGAAAATGAATCTTCTTCTCTGATGTTCTTTCTGGGGAGTCTTTTTGTGCTGTTGGACTGGAAAGTGATGAATCTCAAGGCATGAATGCACTTCCTTTGGAGACCCAGACCTCCAGCTCTGGATACAGACGGTTGGGAACCCGGGAAGGCATTGGGAACAAAAGGGGTTGTGGCCACTCCTGCTTCCATCTTAGCCTTTTGCTCTGGCCGCCTTCTGGCTGTAGCTGTGAAGTGGGACACTCACTGATTTGAACTCTAGAGACCTCTTGCCCTATTTTCCAGCTCCACAACTCCCTAAGATAGGTCTCCTTGGTTTCTCTTTACCTTGGCTTATAACTAGAGTGATTGTGAAATGTGCCTTGTTACCACCTGGCCTCTCTTACCTCTCTTACCAGGTCACCACTCCCATCTTTGAGTCACCTTACTGATCAGCTCTCTAAGCAGTTAATCATACCGCCTTGGTGACATCTTCAACAATTGGGCTACCACTTAGCCCAGTTGAGCCTAAGGCTATCCTCAAAACCCACTTGGAATGTGTTCCTTCTTGGCATCTATGATGTGAGTCAGTCCTCCAACCCCATTAAACCTTTTTTTTCTTGGTCCTTTCTCAGAAATACTTGACCCATCTCTTTTTGAATTTTCACCAATATTCTAGAATGTATCCAAAATCAAATAAGAAAGATCCTTTAAACCAGACAGATGGAACACTTACACTAAAGAAAGGCTGAATGGGATAGAGAGTGGAGCTCAAAATCTGAAGGAATTCTTACTACAGTCAAAAGTCAGGGGCAACTCTGAGGACTTATGCAGGAGCTCCCTATGGGTACCCCCCGCATTCCAGAGATTGGCACTTTCAGAGCCCACTTCTGACAGCAAAATAAGTAAACTTTAAACAAAACAGAATAGTGAATTTATTAGCAAAATACTTTAGAATAAGAGTTTTATCTTTAAAATGTGAAATTAAAATTTAGTTTATTCAGGAATAGCCAAAGCAATAGCAACTCGAGAAGAAAGCTCTGATGGAACTTATGTAAACCCAAAACTAAGGCTAAGAAGAGCTTATTTATATAAAACCCTGAGAGTGTGAGGAAGAATCGTCCCGAGATTTGATTGGATGGGAATGAGTGCCCACTTCTCTTTGACTCTGCTGTGGTGCTTTTTATTGGTGCAGCTTTTGCTGGATGAGAGAGTTGTGTTGTTGAGCAGTAAGATCCCTCCTTATTTGTCAGTGGCAGACTGGTTACACAATGAAGTTCTCCATGTAGATAATGGCAAGGCATAAGAATTCTTGCTCTTCTCATCTCCCTGTCTCCAATTTTGTCTGAGTTCCTTATTTGTCAGAAATTTGAACTCAGGAATTCTCTGTTCAGTTAAACCTTATTATACCTCATGTTTTCAAGACACCTATACCCCACCCCCCACCCACACACACACCTGAAACATTTCCAGCCTGTCTTCATAGGATATAGCTAGCTACACTTGTTTTTCTTGAGGTAGTGGCTGGGTGTCTGTCAGTGGGCCCCCATGGGTGGGTTATGTGATGCAGAGAGGAGAGAGATGGTTACTTTCTCCCAATCCATCTCTACCACCCCGGGAACAGTTGGGAAGGCCAAGTCTGATAAAACCTGCATTGAGCCTCTGCACGGCAAGGACCTCACATCCTGCCAGCCCTAAGAGGTTGCTGTCAAGTCACACCTGACACCCGATTGGTCTTCTCAGCACAGGAACTGATCCCCACCGAACTGATCCCCACCACCTGATCTCTCTGGGGAGCCACAGACTCCAGCTGGAGTGAGGAATTGCTCTTTGAGGGAAAGGAAAGTCAGTCCTAGGCCTTACCCTGGGTTTCCAGGTCCTTGTCTTTTCTTGCAGAAAGGAATTTTAGAAGTAGACAGCAGTGAAGTAAAAAAGAGATTTTATTTGGAGGCTTTGAGCAAGGGAAAGAAGGGAGAGAAAGTGAGAGAGAGGTGAGCTTCTCCAAAGATGGGGGGAAAGCCCCAGTACACATCTTAAGAGGGAAAATGCAGGTGCCACATGTGCACAAGGAGTACATGGGCTAGGGCAGCATATGAGAGCTCTTCCTTTGTTCAAGGTGGCTTTTATAGTGTTTCTCCAACTTGCCCCCATGTGGGACTTCAACCTAGGTAAAAGTCCTTTGCTAGGGTGGTTGCCAAGAGGGTAGAGTTGGGAGTGGACAATGATCCTCTTTGAAATTCCTTTCCTGGCCTTTATTCCTGCTGAAGCTTTTTTCCAAGGTGGGAGGGGCTCTATGCCTTCTCTGGGTCTCTTGGTGCCAGGTCTGATCAGGCCTTACTTCTTGCGCTCAGAGGTGGGCTTCTGCAGCCACCAGTGTACTATTTCTCCTGAATCCCATCACCACAGGCGCCCTTTCCTATCTTCCTGCCTCCCTACATTACTACAATCTCCTCCAGTTCAATGCAGCCTCTGGTAACAATAAATAAGAAAATGAAAAGGTGTTACTGACCAACAACTCTTTCTATTTTCACTCCACGGCACATGTGCCTGGCTCGTGGTAAATGTAACGCCTGACATCTCTGATTGGTAAATTAATGCTATTTCTGGATCCCTTGTTCTCCGAAATGAGTCTCTTCTAGTGACTTCTTAAACCACTTACGTAAGCAACTACTGCAAGGATTTCACCCTTATTAAAACACAAGGACGAGACCTCGGGAACGTGGCACTGGGGCAAGACCAAATCACGGTCCCCATCACCGATGCAGCGGGAGCCTGCCAGTGGTTCAGGAGCCTGGCCTGGCAGAGCCCGCGGCCTCGAGAGCGCTCACTTCCGCATCCGGCGTGGCACGGGCGCTTCCGGCCCCACCCCTAGCGCGTCGCCGCGGCCGCGCCTGCGCAGAGAGGACTCCGGGGGCCGTGTGGACGGCGGCCGACGGACTCGCGGTGCCGCCTCGCCATTGGCCGTGCGCGGGGCGGACGCGCGCCAGAGTTTTCGCTTTCTCTTTTTTTTTAACCCCGCCCCGCGGAGCGCCCGCCCCCGGAGGCCGGGTTCTGCTTCCGGTTCGCAGCGCGCCATCTGTCTCTGTGTGGAAGGCGGCGTCGTCCCGGCCGGGCGGCCTGAGGCAGCGCGGAGCATGGGGAAGCGACCGGGCGCGAAGTCCCGGGCGGCGCCGCGGGCAGGTAACGGCGGGCGGGGAGAGCGGACGCGACCCGGGGGGCGAGCCCGGCGTTCCCGGGACCCGCGGCCCGTGTCTGGTTCTTTTCAAACCCCCGGGGCGAACGGGGCGTGTGAGTGTGTGAGCGTGCGTGCATGTGTGTGTGAGCGTGCGTGTGTGTGAGTGTGGGGAGCGTGTGCGTGTGGTGTGTGAGTGTATGTGTGTGAACATAAGTGTGGTGTTGTGAGCGTGTGTGTGTGCATGTGTATGGGTGTGTGTAAGCGTGTGTGGTGCATGTGAATGTGGTGTGTGTGGGTGTGAATGTGGTGTGGGTGTGGGTGTGAATGTGGTGTGGGTGTGAATGTGGTGTGGGTGTGAATGTGGTATGTGGGTGTGAGTGTGAATATGGTGTATGTGAGCGTGGTGTGTGTGTGTGTGTGTGAGAGAGAGAGAGAGCGCGCCCACCTTGGACCCTGGGGGGCTTTTAGCAGGACTTGCATCCATTGTGGCTGCAGGCTCTTGCTGGTCCCCCACTGCCATGGTGTTCTCAGTTTGTGCTCAGTGGTCAGTGCCAGAATACTGGGTTCCTCGTCAGTCAGGGGGCTGGATAACACTATCCAGGGACGGACCTCCGGGGAAAGCTGGGTGTGCCTCCCTGCTAGCCAACAGCGGAGAACAGGGTTTCTTGTCATGGTCCAGGGATTTTTTTTTTTAATTGTAGATGATACTAAAACTTTTCTTTCCCTTAGACCATTTCAGACCATTTCCTTTGCTCAATTTCTGCCCCCTCAAATTGGAATCTGAACTCTTCTTTGACTGGCTATTACCACACTGTTTTAACGTTTGTAGTTTTGTAGCATATTTTTGGTGCTTTGTTTTTAAAAAAATCCTTTGGGCTCTTCTTTTGTGTTCTCCCTCCCTGATGAAATTTGTTTATTTTTAATTTTATTTTTTATTGTTAAATTTTCCTCTTTTTCTTATGAATAATAGAGATGAATCCAGTCTGAGAAAATAAGAGCCATTGAGGAGATAATTATACATAAATAGATAGAGAAATAGATAGATAGATAGATGTGTATATGTATGTAGCACTGTAGCACTCTCCTCCCATTGTTCATTGATTTGCTCAAGTGGGTCCAGTAACTTCTCCATCTTGAGACTTGTTGTTACTGTGTTTGGCATATTGAATAC